>JAQFXL010000041.1:0-43422 GCA_034693445.1 Edwardzetes edwardsi | reverse complement strand
GTTTAATTTTTGTTGTTCTTGTTTACCATTGATTGAGATTCGATATCAAAGCTGAACAAGATCAAATATTTCACTCATATACTCTGAATATAAAAATGTAATTATAATGTTATCGCAAAAAATCTTATGAATAATGTTCTTGTTTTTCGAAACCTCTTTGAATTGGAGATCATATCAGAACTTAAATCTGAGGCAAAGAATAAGGACTTAAATCAAAATTATTTGCTTCTAATCAGAAGCCAAGAGTAGTTTTCTGTCCAAACATTATAACAATTACCGAAATGGATATAAATTTTATTTGTTTGGAGATTAGATACAAGTTATGCCAAATCAACAATAATTGTAATGTTTTGCCAGAAATTCTTTTCACATTTAAATCTATTGATTATAAAAACCATTATTTGTTACTTGAATTATATTCATTTTTTATATATAACTTCAGGGATGGCCAGACCTCCGAGAAAACAACTTAAAAACTATTCAAAGAGAATCATAATTTTGGTCAAAGAGTAAAATAGTAGTAAATTATACAATGAACTCATTTGATCTGGTTTTGAATTTTAATAGCTCATACAGCTATTCCTCAATGACCATCCCTGGCATAACTTATGCCTCATCTTATTTCTGGGATAATTGTCTTCAATTCAATAATCGCTTCGAGTGATGATTCGATTATTTGTTACAATTTTAAGATATTTTTTATGACAAGCCTTAAAAATTTAAACAGTAAGTCAAGAATCTCTCTCTCTCTCTCTCTCTCTCTCTCTCTCTCTCTCTCTCTCTCTCTCTCTCTCTCTCTTCGTTATCAGTAAATTCAACCTCTTTTTGGAGATGAATTGAAAAATAATTTCAAAAATATTTATCATTTTTTTGTGCCTCAAACAGATGTCTGAGACATCATTTGAAATAAGTTTGATATAAAACTTACATTTATTCGTTTCATTCTTTATTTGAGTTAATTTTGTTTTTTGATTATTTAGTTTTCACACATTAAGTGAGTTTAAAATTTATGTCATATTTAATGTCGAAATAATTTACGAGTTCTCTCTTTTGGTCATATCTATGATATACTGTTTGGGAATTTAATTTAATTAATATTTGAGTTGAATGTCAAATATTTTGTACTCAAAATCAAAACAAAATCAAAAACAAAACCAAAAATCTCTATGACTTTCGCCAAAGACTTCTTTATATCTTCTTTTTTGGATTCAATAAACAGAAAAATGTGTTTTTATTTTTCAAATTTCACTCGATATCAGAATTATGCGAATCATTGCATTTGAGATATCGTTCAAAAATTTGGGGAAAACTGATGTCTCGAATCAAAAAGAAGAATAGTTTTCGATAAAAACTTTTGATTATTGACGAGAAAAATACAAAAATACAGTAATAATGATAAGAATTGATTGTAAAGCGATGCCAATCAAAAGCCTATCATATCTTTAAGCGTCAAAATAGAGTTTTATTACTATAAGTCAAAACCAGTCCAGAAGTCAACTATTTTTTCCACATTTTATTTTTGTTTTCATAATAATATTCCTGATATTAAAGTATTATTATTATTATTACTTTGAAATATCGATCGAAAGCAGTACTCGACTGATGGCAGGCATGTGTTGATTACTATTTGATCTTTCGATGGTGTCTCTCATCTATCCTTCTTTGCATACCTGTTCTTGTAGTCAATAATGATCTTCTGCCACACCATAACATAACATAACATTAAATTAGAATTCCTTCTGTAGACAGGTTGTGCACAATCGGTAGCTCAGTCTTTCCTCTCTTAAGGGGTTGCCAAGGAAGGAACTTCTTGAAAACTACAAGCAAACTGTATCATGCAAACTCCAAATTACATTTATTTGTTGGTGAGTGAGAGAGAGGAACATTACTGAAGAATTCTTGTTTGAAATAAAAGTGAAGTTGTAATCGGTTTTGCTGACCAAACCTCTGGCACACCATAAGCAGAGGTTTTCATCCAAAAATTGTTATTAATGTTTGCGAATAACAGACTAAAGGTTAGGTGTCTTTGTATTGATATTACTGGTGTTCTTCGGTGGCAGAATTGGTAGCGATCGTTGAGGGTTCATAAGGCCAACACAGGCTCAGCATAACCTATGCACTTGTGGATCACTACCACACATGGTAGTCAACATAGACCTCATATAGGGGTCGTGCGGGTTCTCCTATGAGAGTCACGAATCGCATGCCATAACATTAGACTAAATTAACAAAATATCTGAACCTTTAAAGAATCGGTTTGACTCTCAAATGTATCCACTCTTCTAATGGTCTTCTCTTTTCTATCTCACTATTCGTTCCCCTTTTTATTTTACTCATTATTATTATTATTCTCTTTCACTCAATACATATCTCTTTCAAAATTAATTTCCCACACTTTGGACTATTCATATTGCAGAGCACAGGTAGATGTGATATAAGCGCTATAAATAGTGCACGGATTGGCTGAGGAAGTCATTTATAATGACTTTTCCTTTAAAATCGACGATAAGTTTTTACATAATATTAAATGTGATGAACACTAAAGATTGGCAGCGATTTAGATGAAAGCAAACCTGCTGTGCTGTGCTGTGAGACACCACTCAAACACATAGATTGCTGCCCAAAATTGAGCCAAAATTAAAACAACAAATATTAACCGCACAGGTATATCATATGAGACGCTCTTCAACTTTTACTTTATATCGACCGTACCTTTCTTTCAGAAGCAGTTTTTTGACTGCGAACAGCACTTGCATTCACTTAAAACATTGATATACCTGTGATAGCCCTGTGATAGCCCGGTCTCAATATCAGTGCTCTCTTCTCTCACTGTCAAATGTCTGGGCATAAAGCACTGGCCTCCAAGAATTTCCTTCCTGTTTCCCACCACTTGGTTTGGCCTCAATTTAATTGCAAATTATTTTCTTATTTTTCTTTTCTCTTCAGTTTTGTTGAGATGTCTGTCGACTTAAAAGACATGAAACGAAAACTCATTCAATAAACGATCGATTAATTTGAGACTAGAATAGAGGGTAAACTCAGTTTGTCGGTCAGACCTTTACAGACAAAGAGCCAGCAAATAAATGGCGCGAAAATACTTAATGAGATTATTCACAGATTAAAAATAATTTATTAAAAAATATGAATCAAAAGAATCGGTGAATAAAACGATTTTATCCCTAAATCTGTTGGACGAGAGAGTGAGTAAAGCAGTTTGAGAGCACATACAGTGCTCAGAATGGAGTAGAAAAAAGAAATGCTAATTATTTCGAACGATAAGAGGATGGCATAAATGGTTGGCATCTCTGGTAAAATGATGACGAGTTGGCACGCAATCAGATCCAACACAACAGACCTATTGGGCGATCGGATGCTATCAACAAAACATAAACTTTTTGGTTAAAAATTCATTTAAAGGGCAGTTAAAAAATAAATCTATTTTACAAAAAGCAATAGTATAGGAATGGTAATGACGGACAGTAATAAGACATGCGATCAGAACAGAAAGGAAACACACATTTCTAAAGACATGAAAAAAGTATTAAAAAGCGTTTTCCAGTCACTCACTGAAAAATAGGCCAATTTTGGTGCTATTCTTTTGATCGGTTTAACTGAAATTATGAGCACTTATTGTAAGCGATTTACTCATATTATCTATTTATGGACCGAATTCCTCACAAATTATTATTAAATATAATAGAATTGAATGAATAGATTTGAGTGCAGAGCGGGAGGAGAGAGAGAGAGAGAGAGAGGGAGCGAGAGAGAGAGAGAGAGAGATTTTAAAAGGAACAGAATAATAATAGAAGAAACGGTAAGTAATGATAAGCAAAGGCAGTAATAAAAGGCAAGTCTTTTATTGAGGAGGAATATCATCACTGAAATGCATTTATTCGTTTCATAATGTTGTGATCAAAATAATAATACTGTACTGAACTGTACAGCACTTGAAAACCATAATTCAGTGAATGAACGGCTACTTCACTTAGACTTTACTTTTTTGTATTTTCATATATGAGACTAAAACCAGTTTTCTTCAAATTCATGGATAGGCAGAAGTCAACTCCACTTCTTTTGTGCACTTCTTGGGTCTGACCAAAGAAAGAAAAATTATTAAAAAGTTTGACTCAACTTCTTTGAGATGAGCTTAAAAGCAATACCTCTCTAATTGGCAAAAAAGAATAATTTCTTTGAAGAAAGAAAATCAATAATATCTCAAACAGTGCTAACATTTGTGACAATCATTATGAATGTCTGTCTGACTGTCGGTCCGATTGCGAACTCATTGGTATTTTATTTTTCGATCGCAAAACAAAATAACAATCAATGAATGCATTTCTTTATCTATTTTTTCCAATTTATTTGTTGTGGAAAACAGTTTCAAAGATAGGATGCGATATGTTTTGTTTGGCTGCGCCACTGCTTCAGGGAATGGGTCGCAATGCGAGGCAATGCTGTAGACGTGTTGGGATGAGGTCTGGAAGCACTTCACATCTATTCTTCTCATTATTCTTATTCATTATTTATCTGTTGAGTAACAATAAGGTAGTGATCAGTGAGTCGTGCATTCTTTGGCCAAACTATTGCCTTATCTACGGGTCTGAGGCCATGCTTTCACTTAAGGGCACTCAACCACACTCTGTATCCAATATATATAAGTAACTGCAGACTATGTGTGTATTGTATATTACGCGTGCACTTCATTCTATGTGATCCATGAAATTTCAATAAGTTTCATCCATCACATTCAAACATCAGTCAGTAAAAACGCAACAACACATCCAAACACACAAAACACTATAACCTGAGCCATAAGCCATATGTCAGTCAGAGTTTAGGAGCAAAAAATGATTAAATGAGAAAATGAAACATTTATTGTATATAAAAGGAGGCAAACCATCGCATAAGGCATTACACTTCAAAAGCACAGCCAATAAAACTATTATAAGTGAAATGCATTTTTCTGTTCCGAGTTATTTGTCTGTTGTTCTGCTCTTTTAATTCATTATTATTTTTCTCTACTTTTTTCAAAATATATTGTCTATTGTTTTGTATGAAACGTATGTTTTTTGTGGAGCTTTGAAAATATTGGAGAAAATAGTGGAGAAAAAGGCAATCAATGGGAAGACCAGAGTGTGAATGAGTAGAGAGCAGAACAAATAGTTGTATTGCGTGGAGCACTGGTAGCATTGTTTGTATGGCTGCGCTACTGATGTGCCAGTTTCTCGGACAACTACTGTATCACATTTTTACAATATCCAGATTGCACTTGTGTTCGAGCACTGGTAAATCAATCCTACAGTCCTCGAACACAAGGCTATCACTGATATTAGTGTCCGAAACGAAGCGAACCAACAAACAAATGGATGCCAATTGAATGGCAGCTGAGAAAGAGAGGGACAGTAGTGATACAGTCATTGAAAGGTCTGTCAGATCAGATGCAAAGACCAAACACCTGGGGCTCTGACTCTGGAAGACTCGTCATAAAAAACCTCCAAATGATAGAACAAAGCATAGAATTGACTGCAGAGGAGAACACAAGAGAAAGATAATAATCCTTGCATTTGGCGCTCACTGGCATTCGTGTGCTCACTATATCTCTCTTTCTCTCTCTCTACTGATGGGACAGGCATTCATTCAACACAAGGCATAACAATTTATTATATAAATAACTTTACCTGAATATAAATTACAGTACTCTCTCACAAAATAATTATTACTAATATACTGTTGGGTTCGCCTCTCAGTGTCCGCATATGACCCAAAAGTTCTTCACTGTCTCTGAAGTCAAGCGCTCAGCATATCATCAGAAGGCAGTCGTCCAGTATATATCAAAATGCATTAAAATTAAAAGGACTTCTGGTTTGCAAAAGCACCTGCACTTTGCACGTACATCATTGGCACCAACAATGTTATTAGGCGCAGGTATATTGAGCACGTACATTTAAAAAAATACCTCCAGGATGAGTGCCGGTCCCAAAGTGGGAGCATGTGTCCCATAAGAATGCTTCTTGCAATTTTTTTATTTATCATTTTCCGAATTTAATAGTGATTTGCATATCAGTGGAGACACGGGAACAGCAAAACCTATCTATCCATTGAAGCAAACCATTGAGACAATGATTGAGTCGATCCCATCGACAAACAGATCGATTAATAATTCGCTTTATATTGCAATCAATTGATTGTTATAACAGAATATAATACAGAATAAAGTCTGATATAAGGCTTTGTAAGGCATTAGTACTAAAAGCAATCTCCACGCAAAGCAAGTCCTGAGAGCGCATAACCATAAGCCCACCGAAAGCAGGAGCGGCACAGCTCTACTCCACCAATAGGAGTGCGAGGCGTAGGCCAAGAAAAAGATGCATGAGCTGAAATAGTAATGCGTTCAAAAAAGCTCAACAGTCTTATGCTGTGCTCAAATGTGAAAATATGTCTTCGACTGATCGATAGTGTGATATATATTCTTACCGATTGTTTGCCTTCAAATCACCCAAACAGTTAACTCTTCCATACATTTGTGATAAACATTACTTAGTTTTTTTGCAAAAGTTTTGCAAAGACCTTAATAATGGAAACCTGTGTTTTAATACCACCAGAATTTAGTTTAGTGCTCCGTCCGCGTGAGAACAGCCTCACCAGTCCCATAAGGAACGGCTTCAAGAAGAAAGATAAGTCGAGCCGCATCTATGAGATGGGTGTTTGTGTCTGGAGCAATCAAAATATTAGGAAAGGCACCTGCTTTCTACCATTCCAAGGCACTATCAGACTGGACAGACTCGAAGTCTTCAGTTTGCTCGATGACAATGATGTAAGTGATTACAAGATTTTCAATGATATGACATTTCAGATGTTTGTCTATTTTCTGTCAAATTGTGTTTATGTCAGAACCGACTGCAAAGATAACATCCGAAAAGCAAAAGCAAAAACTCATAATTGCAAAAAAATGCACAGAATATTGTATGTCTGAGCAAATATTTGCCAGAATTTCTCATATCTAATGAGAAACTCATTTTTTCTTCGTTGCAGAAAAAATTCTGCTATCAATCAAAACACTTGACTCTTTGCTCTTTAAGTCTCTCTCTCTCTCTCTCTCTCTCTCTCTCTCTCTCTCTCTCTCTCTCTCTCCTCCCTCTCTCTCCCCCCTCCATCCCAGGTTAAAATCATATTTAAATGCATATAAACAGAAGCGATGGTATTATGGTTTATATTCAGTGAACAGTAGAGTAAGGAATAGAAAATTAGGGAAAAGTAATAAGTAATGGAACAGGTTTTCACCGGCACTTGAATTGCTCTTTATTCGCATAGTGAGCCCAAGACGATAGCCTGTGCTGTGCAATGTGTGTGCGCTTAAAAAGTCGTGATTTCACATGAAGCCCATGATTAATTACATTCATATAATATATTTTGGATTATTAAGAGTGCGCTCCACTACTACTGCAGTTAACGCAGAGATACCACTCGTTTCCCATCGACTTTAACCATAATTTAGTGCAAAAGAAAGAGAAGAATAAACTGTTTTATCCACTCGTTTCGAATTATCCAAAATGTAGTAGTTGAAATATGTGGTGCACTCGCTCTGGCAAATACTCGCAAACAATATTGGTCTCTGGCTGTGCACTGGCGTTCAGGTGCAATGTGTGCCGGTGTTGTGCTACTGCCTACTCATTTAAAACACACTAAACGGACTGATAATTCCTATCACGTAATGTTCAGACTCTGACTCTGATTTAGGTTTAGGCGAAAACCAGAATTAGATGAGAATTCTTCGGCACAGAATTATTGATAGAGAAAGAAGTCCCGCACCTGAGCTATCTGTGTGCGAGACAAGTGCCTCATACAGTGTGCGCTCACTGATGAACCAATGAATTACAGCACCTTCTCATCTAAAGTAGTGATCTATTTGAAGGAATTATGGGAGTCAGACAACAGCCAGAGCACAGTCAGAGAGGAAACTATCACTTCATTAATAATAATAAAAATGAGAGAATTATTACTCTTTTATGAGTCAGTTCTGTATTTTCCGAGAAATTCACGAAAATATATTTGACGTGAAATTCATAACAATTTGTTTCTAACTTTTACTTTAGTTATCATTTTCACAGATATTTTTCTTTCTATTTTGTGTTCAATACATGTATTCTCACCGCACAGACCTCTCTCGCGATTGAGTGGAAGGCCTTTCAAGTCATGCATTGAGTAAATTAAATCACTGACACAATAGAGAAAACGATTATTCTCTGAATGATAGCATACATTAGACATCAGTAGTGACTATTATTTCATGTGCTGTTTGCCACCAAAAAATTCAATGTCAACCCATAATGAGGTACTACAGCACAGAGTTATGTCATATATCACACTATAATCTGATACAACGAACAAAAAGCTGTAATTAATAGATAGTTCATTGGATGATAAATCATATTTTTTCTGACACTTTGTTGTTCAGTAATGAACACAAACAACAAAAAGAAGGAAATATTTTTTGCTTCTTGTAATTCAATTTTTGAATAATAATCTCTTTTTCTCTGCTCCCGACTTCTCAGCGCTCAGGTGTATAACAATAGAATCGCTTTTCATTAGCCTAACAAAGTAGCCATGCTCATTTTGTAATCTTGAGGTTCTCTTCATTAGCTTTTCATTGTATAAATGCTAAACATTTAGTTTATTAACAATTTTAATGAAAAATAACATAAAGAATGAGAAAATACTTTAACATCGTTTTAAGTGCATTATTATTACGAAACAAAAGCACTATTCATCAGAAGCCAGTGCATAATTGTTTGGGTCAGACCTCTGCTCCACTATATGGACTGAAAAGTGCTTCTTATGAAAATGAAATACAATTTGACAATAATTATAAACACAGCGAAAAAATAATTTTCACAATTATGGTAATAATATTAGCTCTGAGCCAATAATTTATTAAATTCAAGTCTAAAGTTTGACACATAGAGCACAGCATTCATAAAAATGATATATCGCTCACTAATTAAGAACATTTTTTGCCCAAAAGATTTTTCTCTCGCAAACCAATAGACAAATCGGTCGATACTTCCAATCATTTATTTTTTCACATTTTTAATGCATAAAAGTGTAGCCAAAAGTCATTCTGAGTGTTGAGAAACACAAACAAAAAATATATCGAAAATTTTTCATTTTTTGTATCCAAAGAGCATTTGATTGCAAAGTTATCATAAATTTCTGGAACGGAAAAAAATAACCAAATCTAATGTCAAGCAATGAATTGCTTGAATACTTGGAAACGAAATAATGAATTTTCTGTTGGAAAAGTCACTGAAAAAAAAGTTAATAAAAATTAAATGATAGGAAAAAAAAGAGATTTTAATGATCTCTGAATGAGAAGAAACAAAAAATAATATAAAAAGCGATTAATAGGAGATCGGAGGCAAAGAATTCATTACATGTCTATAATATGGTTATAATAGGAGACAGTATTAGATGGTATGGATAGGACTGACGTTTTGTTTATGAAGGCATACATTAGTTCGCGTGTGAAATACCATCAAAAAATTGTTTCTATCGGTCGTCAAAAAAGTTCTTCAGTCAGTGATAGCAATGTTTTTCTCATCATTGAAGAGAGCAAAGCAGAGCAGAGTATCGGTGCTTCACTGGTTAACAGCAGCACAGGTAGCACAGAGGCTGATTCACTAGCTCTCATAGAAGCGCCGATGATTGAGAAGAGTTCAGATTAGATATTGCCTAACAGAAAGTCAGGTGGAGTTTAATATTAGTAATATATGTGTAGTTAAGAGTTATAGGGACTGCACGACTTGCACTAATTTATCAGAACTTTGAGACCGAGCAAAATTATTTTTTCTTAATTTGAAGGCACATCTCTTTTTCAAAGGGAAGACAACACAAAAACGTTGATAAAGAAAGAACAGAACAGAACAGACCATCTATACGGCTATATATTATGCTTCATATATATAAATGCATAAAATGCTTGGATATTCTTATTCTTGTATCTGTGCTCTGATTTATATATATTGGTTGCTATAACCAGTGGCATAGCTCTGGGTTATGGAAGAGAGAACGCCTATAATTAGATGGTATCGACAATATGTAAACGGTAATCTCAAAACGTACATCACCCGAACAGTGTTGGCCGCACAGCGAATAAAAGGGCGCGGCCTCAGCCCAGAGTTTCTTTTTTATATCAAACGCATCTTCAAGGCATCTGCATCTCTGACGACTACTAGTACTCTGTGTGTTGTGCTCTTATGAGAACTAGAACTGGTCTGCACTCATCCAAAACAATTTTTTCTTCTTTTGCCACTAATTTTATGGAAACTTATTCTTAGTCTGCATTTCGGTGTTTATGAACTAATGTTTGCCCAAAAAGTGTCTCTGATATTAATATATGACTTTGATATGTATAAAAAAGGCACAGGTATAAAACAGATGCAGTATAATCAGAGAGGAAGGCGTGTTCGCACACATTCAGTCGTTCACTGCTATCTGGTCCACAATCATAATTGTCTTTGGAGTACTGCCGATGCAATACCTGAGGAGTAGCTCTTCTTCTCCTATATTTATAACAATATTAATAATAATCATTAGCCGGGAATATGAAAAATAGGAAACAAAAACAACAACAAATCAAATAAATAGAAAGAAATCGAGCACTACCTTAGAGAGCACTACCTCAGAGAGCACTTCTTCAAAAGCAATTTCCAGTGTATCAACAATTGACAGATACCTGCGCTCTCCTCTGAATTATTGGTTTCTATTCATAAGCCATTGTATTCTTAGTATTATTTTTTTAAAAGACTAATAGAAAACTTTCTAACAATATTGAGAGGCAGTGTTGTACTACCTGTGCTGTACTACTAGTGCTGTATTAGAAAAACATTATTTCAATTTTTTACTTCATCTTACAGTTGAGCTGTCAGTACAGCTCAATGATCCCGAACCTAATATTTTGCTTTTCTTGCAACTATTCTATTAATGGTTAACTTTAGTCTTACTACAGATATATGTTATTCCCCGTGGTTTTTATAACTCAGTCGTCAGTTATAGAAAATTATACTAATAATTGCTTCTTTAGAAGTGAATGTCATTGGGATCGTGCACTCTCTCGCTCAGCACAGGTAGCATTGATTGGCTACTGTTAGACAAAAACTATAGAAATGATTAATTGTTTGATTTGTTTCCCCACAAAATGAGTGGAAGAAAATCTTTGTTAAAAATCTCTCCTAATAAGTATTGTATGGAAATTAATGGTCAGTATTGCTAGATATTACTGTGCATTGCTATGTATTGCAGGTATATTACAGTTTTAGTATATGTTTTGCTTCTAATTCTTTTCGGTTCAATCGCACGACTAAACAATTGTTGCGTTTATAGAGATAATAGAGATATAATGCAATAGTTTTTTCGTTGCATTTAAATAATCCTCAGATTACTAGTAATTGACTTCTTTTTGCTACTAATTCTTGAGGTGTTGTTCGAGTATTTCCTAACAGTTTATGCATAGCCTTAGCACAAAGTTGTTGTTAATTACACCATTGAGTTGTGTATTTAAGGACAGTATTGATTGTTATTTAATTTATTGGCCGTCAGCGCAAAAAGTAAATTAGTTTAAAGAGATTTTTTGCTTTGATTTTTCTCTCATTTTTATTGTCATTATATAAATGGCTTAAAAGCTGTGTTTGTGTACAACAACAACAAACAGCACAAACAGCACAACTCTAATATGAATATCACAACAAGCGATCAAAAAACTAGAATAAGAATAACAAAATTGTTATCTAATATTCGTTATAAGCCTTTTGTGAAAACCCTAACAACAAGATTGAGAACACATTTTCTTCTCTCTCCTAATCCCTTCTGTGATCTCATTTTTTTCTACCCTATTCTTTTGCTATTCCAGAGCTCAGAATAAGAGCGACGAGAGTATTGCAAATGATATGATATACTCAATGTGTGTGCGAATACCCCTCAGAGGCAGACAAGACTTTTTTGTTTTGTTGTATGCCTTGTGTTTGATAACCTCCTAAATAATAAATTAGTGAATATTTAAGTCTTTGAGAAAAGTTTTCTCAACAGAGAAAGAAAAGGGGAAAGAATACAATCTTTTTTTGCTTCTACTCGAGTCTCTACTCCAGTGCCTCTTTCTCTCAATTTTTATTTATGAAGTGGCCATTCGTTATACTCGACTGCGAAGCACTTGTAGTGTATTGATTAGGACTCAATTTAGGCCCTCATTCAGCGCATAGCGTTTGAGAAATGTATGAGAAAACGGGAGCAAAACCATCGCTCTTATCTTATAATAAGTTATGCAAATCGAAAATTGTTTATCAATTGCTTTAAACTCTATTATGCAGTAAATAATATACTCTTAACTCTGAAATCTATAAATTGCAAAATATATGTAACATTTGATTCCGAAATTTATATAAATTATATGAAAAGTCAAACAAATTCATTATTTTTTTTCAGTCAGAGATCTCTTTCTTTGATCTTTCATTCAGTCTTTTGGCTGCGAAAAGATATTTTTCTCTTATTTTTCTTTGCGCTGACTTTTAATTGCAATTTGATTTACATCCAGTACTTTAAATGAGACGTTTTTTTTAAAAAAAATAACAAGCTTTTAATTTTCGGTCATATCAGTGAAACACAACTTGCAATCGAAGAGAAAAGTGCTATTTTATACAAAATTCTAACCGAAGAAAAAGTTATTTACCTTAAACTTCATGATTACTACACATTATATCATTGAATGATAAAAACCGGCAGTTCTTTGAATATAAAATTTATATACGATTTCTGTCGATATAACGAGAAATATGTCTTATTTTGCCACTTATTTTATGCCTCAATTTTCGGATCAATTTATTTAAAGCCACTTATTATCCAACAATTTGCCCAAAGAATCAAATCTGCATTTCTTTTCTTTTTTCATAAAAAAGATATTTTTTCACTCAAATTATAAGGCATTTAATGATCAAAAATGAATGGTATTTGCGCTGAAGGAAAGTCTTTAGTATCGCACTCAACGCCTACTCCACTCTCTAATTGACTCTCTCTTTGATCTAACGTTTTAGACATTTATTGTCTTAAAACTCATTAAATATTGTTTTCATAAAACTGGAAAATTTTGTCATTAAAACGGAAAAATATTTTTCTTAATCTTTTGAACAAATCTTTTAATTGAAAAGACAGCCGATTAGGAGAAGATCTCAAACGAGTCAAACTGATTGCTATTTTTCTGGTGCATTAGTCTCTGCAAAGTTCTTTATTCTGTGCAACAATCCTTCTCATTATTTGCGGTGATAGACCTGTTCTAATAAACAATTTTCGAGACCCAGGATATAAAATTTAGAAATTTTTCAAAATTTTTTGCTTTTCAATCGCTTCTAATGAGCGAAGAGGAAAAATATTACACTCATTACTGATTGAATGGACGAACACTACCGTAAAGTAAAGGGTTTTAAGTAAACATTAGATAAGAATTAATTCATAAAATAAGAAAAATCTAGTTTTGAGTAAAGAGGAAAAAAGTCAAAGTCAAGAGAATTAGGAAAGAGTAAGAAAAAGGTTCTTTTAATTACTGATAAGGTCTAAATGAAATTCTAACTAAAGTCTCATTTATGTAGTATTAGAGCCACTATTTTTGTGCTAACCTTAACCCATAAGCGCTGTTCGCTTTTAATCTGAATTATTAGAGTTTTTAAACAAAAATTGTGAACAAAATCAACAGAAATCTGTTGAAAAATAAATAAAAATTTGTTAAAAAAGGATCAGAAGAGAGGAAAATAATGAGAAAATAAGTGAATTATTGTTTGAATAATGATTTTCTGCTGATTTGAAAGTCAGGAATAATTGAATATTCAATTGAATTCAATGCAAAATTTTATTTAAATTTTAGTCATAAATAATAAGTAAGCGATAAGTTCACAGAAAAATGAGTCACTTATTCATTACTTTTGATTTATTTGATGTCATTTTATTAACAACTCTTTTTTCTTACGGAAAGGTTCGCCACCGATTCGGTTGTTTCGACGAGATTCAAGAAGTGGACGGCCAACGGGTGCGACACTGCAATTGGATCAGATTTGTTAGTCACGTGGACCAACTCACAGATTCGGTCAATATTGTGGGCCGACTGATCAGAGGTGAAGTGATCTATGAGGCCATGACAAACATCGCCCCCAACACCGAACTAGTAGTCTATTACGACTGTAAGAAAATGAGCGATACATTCAGTCCGCAGACAACACTCTACCCATCGTTGTTGGCATCGACACCATTGATGCGTTCCCATCACCACACGTTCATTTGCCGTCAGACACTTCAGGGTAATTAACAAATATTCTTAATGTGACAAATATAGCCCTTCTTATTATTTTCGTTTTGAATTATTGCCTTTTTATATTTCACAAATTAAACTTGATCAAATTTGTGATCAAAGATTTATATGTATTTAGGATTTATTTTTTGCTTCAAGTGTTCCCTTCTGCTAAACACATGAACTTATTCTGTGCTTTAATTCCAGTAGTAATAAGTAATTCTCATGATATGAGACTTTAATATCTTTCTTCCAATACTAAAGGCAAGAATCGATTGGATTTTTTTAATAAATATTTTGATAAATAATCAGATCAAAGATATCGTGATTTTCGGCGATTCTCTCAAATGAGAAGTCGATATAAATATCTTTTTCTCGATTTTATATATTTATATATTGAGTGCAAAGAAAATAAGATTAAATTTTGATTAATTAGTGAGAGCTCTGACAGAACTAACTGTTCGTTTCGCAGACCATATAATTAATTGGTTTTGAAATTTTTGCCAAAAAAGAGTTAAAACTCTTATTAATCAAATGGTTTGAACCGATTTGCGAACGAAACCGAATCATTAAAATCAGATTTAGTTAAACAGCAATAAAAATATTTGACTGAATATTGATTTGTCCCCAACAGACAGTCCACTGGATCTGTCCATGTCTTTGGTGGCATCCCCTTCCTCTGCCTCATCTCTATCGACTTCATCTTCGTTATCCATATCATCGCAGAACGAGAACCAGAAGCCATCCCCTACCGGCATATCCCTGGATTTGTCGACAAAGTCTAAGTCATCGTTAGGATCGCTAACCCTTTCCCCGCAGAACTCCATTCTCCACAATAAGATAAATAGCATAAAATCAAAGTTGGTGTCCGTCGCGCAGACGAATGGCAACCACGACTCACCGATCGGTGCCGTATCGCCCAATCCCATCACCAAACCAGCACCGGTCACATCAATTGTCGTGAAGAAACCCCGAGAGAGAACTATGTTACCCTGTGAATACTGCGGCAAAGCATTCGACAGGCCTTCCCTACTCCGTCGACACTTGAGAACACACACCGGAGAAAAAGTATGTTTTGATTAATTATGATTCAAATTCAGATAAATTAGCGATTAGTGGCTGAGAGGCAACACTTTAATTGCCGACGATTTCCACGATTGCATTAATGCTGTAATTTCTGCCAAAATCTTATACTAAATGCCGTTCTTTGCGTCTATTTTCAGCCTCACGTTTGCGATGTTTGTGGTAAGGGTTTCAGCACATCCAGCTCATTAAACACTCATCGCAGGATTCATAGCGGAGAAAAGCCACACCAATGTAAGTGTGACTTATGTTCACCTGTGCTCTCAAGTTATTGCTTTTTCATAATAATACCAACAATTCTATAGAATTGCGAACAATAGCCCAGAATATAATAATAGAGAGCCATATATGAACGCACCACTGGTTCTGATAGGGAACAAGTGCAATCATATTTTCCATAATCATACCGTAGACCTGTGCCGCACTGCCTATTGCTATTGTTAGCATAGCCTGTGCCTCATAAGCATAGAATTTTCAATTAAGTTGAGCTCAACTCTCAGTTTCATTCGTCACTAATTATCAAATTATTTAATTTAATGGTTTGTTGTTAACCAATGTTTAGGTCCTATTTGTGGAAAACGATTTACTGCCAGTTCTAACCTCTATTATCATCGTATGACACATAATAAGGTGAGTGAAAGCTTTGCCTAATTTTTCATTACTTTTCGGTAATGTTTTGCATATAAATAGCGATAAATAAATAGAAGCGAAGCATAACATAGAGTGAGAATATGAGAGAAAAAATAGTCATACAAACAGTGGATACATAACATAATGTGATGTTTAAGTAAGCGTGCAATACATGCGATTCAACGCCAACACAATAGGCTCTCCTCTCAAACACCGAGCTCAATATACCCACACAAACTCACTCTCCTCATGACTATAATTCTACTGACAGTCGAATATTTCAACGCTCTGTGAATTGTTTTTTATTGAATACGTGAAGGCATGAGAGCCTCTGATAGCGATATATTGTTTCCTTGAAAAGCATATTCTTCTTCTACTACCTCTCCTTCATATCATTCTTGGAATCTATTATTTGATTCACTGTTTTTTTGTGATCCAAAAATATAAGATTTTCAGCTCCGATAGTGTGTGTGATATCAAAATTATAATAATCGGTCACTACTTTTCTCTACCTTTCCTTTCTTACAAAGAATTGTTTCGAAAACTCATTTTTATGAACTATTTTATCGAATCAATCGATTGTAGAGAAGCTCTTATTCTGGTGAATAACCAGAGGTATAACACACAGCATATAAAGTGTCGATTCATTTGAATAGAGATAGAAGAAGAGCACAAAAAATAATTATTAGTTTGAAAGCGTTGGCAGACAGTCTGTCATAAGGAGTGTATCGGAAGACAGTGCCAGGCATTGATGCGATTCCTCTGCACAGGTATTACAAAAACATAAGTCAAGAGTACAACACTATTGTTGAGAATTGCGGTACAAAACTAAAAATTGTTTGACAATCGCTAAACAATTGTCGCTTTATTTGCCAGAAATGGGTTCTAAAGGAGAGTCATATTCTTCAGTCCTATTTTGCCCATATATGCCACACATTTGAATGGCTGTGCCTTTACTGTCTTTACTGTAAATATTTTATCCATGAAAGTAACGAAGAAGAAAATACTACTAAAACCTATTAAAAATGCCTTATTTCTGGTAAACTAGTAAAGAGAGTAGAGCGCAAAGTGAACTGTGCTCTCAGTTGGGTTTGACAGTATGTGTAGTGTAGTCTTCGAGTAACTTTTTATGAACGTCAGGGTGTGTCGTAGAACGACTGTTCGGTGCACAAGTCATGTGTACACACAGTGTGTTATTTTAGGCCTTCATTGATAATAAGGTTTTTCTCTGAAAGAAAAACTTTTAAAATGAGAAAAGCAATGGATATGTGTTTGGAGTAACGCATCGAACCGTTTGTGTGTTTTAAAGATCCATATTATCCTCAGAGACGCGTTCCTTAAAACCTTTTTTAATAGTCTTCAGGCAGTATTTGAACAGCACATGTATGACTTGCGATAAGACCAATCCTCTATGAGGCCGTACAGCACCGGCCAGTAATGTACCAAAAAGTAATTGATCTTATTTATGGTAAAACTCTTCGACAAAAAACTAAAATAACGACTCAGAGCTAAAACAAGGAGCGGTTGCCTTAAGTTTTTCTCTATTTTGAATGAGTTCTCGTTCGGCACTTGAATGAAGGTGCAGTCGCTGCCAGTTATATCACACCCATAGTTATATTCTGTGTGTTTGCATCCCATAAAATCTTGACTAAAACTATGGCATCAATTTCGGCGATAGACTCACTCTCTGTTCCCGAGAACAGACATTACAAGACGCTCTTTGCAATATGTAGCGCACAGGTATATAATATTCAACCGACAAATTAGCATATTTGGAGTCAGTATGATATTAGAAACTATCAGATCGGTAGTCATTAAGTCTGGACTCGGCTCTGGTTTTGTTTCTCTTTTGAAGAACAAGACCTCAAAGAATATTAAGATTAACTAAAAATCATTTCCGAACTGAAGTATACCCACAAAGACTATAATTTCCTTTTTTTCTTGTTTTTGATTTAATGCGATTCCCTCTGTCTCTCAGCACAGGTCTTATTATAACTTCGTTTAATAAATTGCATATGAATTACATGACATACAAAAAAAATTTAATACCATTTAAAGTGAAATTTGTAATAAAGTGTCAAATGTATGGCAAACACAATATGTTTCTGAGGGTTTGAACGCTACTACCTGTGCGCTACAGGTTGTGCTCTACTGTGCACCTGAATTAACAGCGCAATTGCCTCTATGTATAGACCCTATTTGAAAGCCGATTACATAAAAATAGTAAAAAATTTGAGCTAAAACTTCAATATATGGAGAGAGTGTTTATGACAAGTGATTTTGATTCAATAGGTATCCCGCCGTGTGCTGTGTGTGCGCTCTGCTGTGCGGAACTCTTTTGATCACTACTTGTTTTATAACCAATTTTGCCGTTTGACCAAAATATCACTTTTTTAACGAATATAAGGCAGAGATTGAGTGGAAGTCAACTAAAAAAATAGATTTTTTGAGGCATTTAAAAGGTTTTAGGGTTTGGCACTACTGGATGGGCGGTGGGTTTCATAATAAACTATTCTTTTCTCAGAACAACGGCTCGCCACCAGTATATTCCTCTGCCTGTGCTCTATGGCTTCTCACAGCTATCATATAGAGAGGTGGAGATGCGAAAAGTCGATGATTGCGATGTTGAAGGAGGTCTGCGCTCTATCTTTATTCAGAGTTGAAATCTTTCATTAACTTTATTCTTATTTTTTTGCTTTGGCTTTACTCTATTCTGTGTGTCTGTGCGAAGGTTTATATCTCGTGTTGTGTTGTCTGAGTTGTGTTTTTCAAACGATAGGCCATTATTTGAGAAGATCTCTGCAATACTGGTGTGAATCACATGCAGAGGCAATCACTACCAGAGCTATCATTTTTGTGTTGTTGTGCAGACCATTTCAATGGTGTTCTAATGTTGCACAGAACAGATCACAACTTGCGTGCAGACAGTTCTAGCTTTGAGTATAGCACTGGTCTGCACAGTGCACACTAGCACTGTCTTTAACCATATCTTTAAATGTAGATCAGAACCAGACACACATCAGCCACACATCAGCCAAATATTGTTCTTCAGACCAAATGAAAGATCTGAAGGAAGAAAAAAAAACGAACGAATGATAAGAAACTTCGACCAAAGCCTGTATTTAGTCTCAACGATAAGTCACTTAAAACAGTATCTGTTTTGACTGACTGTTCACTGACTGACTGTTCATTGCTTTCTCTTCTATTCTCTTCTCTTTTACAGTAAACTCAAGTAAAGATAAAAATTGTTTTTTTTCCTTTTGAAGCGAAAAAACTTAATATCATTACTAATGATGAATAGCATTGAAATTGAGAGGAATTGCGAACTCACTGAATGCCAGTCCATTCAAATAGAAAGATGTAAATAACAATCTTTAGATTTTTTGTATTTTTTGTCTATTTTCTTGTGATCACAACATTATTTGAGGGAAAATTGCAGCTCTGGTCGCCTTTAAGGCAAACACTGAGTCACTCGAAAGTCGATTGCAGTCGCAAATAAAGTTCAGAAAATAACATTTTTTTTTCTTTCTCTGGGTTTTCAAAACACTGTTTGACAAATAAAAGAGAAAAAAGCTATTATTTACTGATAAAGCATTTGATAGTTTGGAGAGTTGTGTCTCTCATTACTGCTCATAAACTATCTGACAATCAGTGATGGCTCTTATGATGACTTAAGACTTGAGGTAAGACTATCAGAAATGTGGACGACTGACAAAGAATTAGATTTAAGTTAGTTATGGCACTGGAAAGCAGTTATAACTCTTGAATAGCGATAATAAATAAAAATTAAGGCATAGATATAGAAAGAGGAAAGACTGAGAAAAATGTTTCTCTAAAAGAGTTTCTGTGAAAACAACAAAAGCAAAGACTCCGTCAAAGCATACGTACCACAAGTCTGTACCAGTATTTTAATGATAGATTAAAAGTAAACTTCCATTCGTTTCATGTGATTATACTGTCGTGTCGTTAATAAGTCGCTTTTTGTGCGCCAATAACGCCATTAATTGATGGAATCGATGTGACCATCAATATATTCTCGTAGCAACTGGATAGTTTTTGTTGCTTATTCCTTCAAAACTACTTTTCTTATTTTTGTTCGTTTAGTTCCCATACAGTATTGAATTGATGTTAAATATTAATTTTAAGCCAAAAAAGGAGGAAATATTTATTGCATTCACAGATTCTAATGAGAGATATATATTCATACTATAAATACATTGAATGTATTGGTGTCTCAGCTCTGGATTCATATTCACCGAAATTTTAAATTCATTTTGTTTTTGTTTCAATTGGTTGTGATTTTCAATTCAATGCTATTTTACTCTTATTTTTGCCCAAAGTCTTGGCTTTGCTATCTCTTATCCTGTTTTGACATGTGTGCGAGCACTGTGGCTAAGCATATATGTTTGTGCACAGGCATAAAGGGACTACTGCTTTAGCCAAAGCCATCCTACGTTTTTTTAATCAAATATCTGAATCCACACCCAAATCGGTTGATCGCAAATCATATCGATTTTAGTTTTCTTTTGGCATTTAAGACACGAAAGCCTTCGAACGCTTCGCCAAAACCGATCGCAAACAACAAATACTTCAATACTTTTCAACTCAAATATGCTTTTCGACGAAGTAATCAAATAATTTATTTTTTAAAACACAGAGTTTCCTTGAAACTATTGCGCCAAATGTATTGATTATAAGTCATTTTCAGATCAAATACTTCGTTCTTCTAATGTAGTTATTATTTGCTGTGAATTCCTGTTATATATATTCAGTAAAATAGTATAACAATTGACTTATTTTTTTAAATTTTAGATAATTATAATTCAGATGTTATTAGAGATAATATATAAGACATTACTCCTATTTATTCATCAAAATTCATATGATTTGAATTTAAATATTATATTTGAAATTTGATTTGAATTGAAAAGACAATTACTAACTGACGAGTAGTAATCGAAGGTATCGATAGCCTGGCAAAGGGTCACCCTTTTTAGTAGGTGTGCTCTACTCTGTACAGCAATCACAGCCTTAGGCCAAGGGGTGGCTTTCGTAACACAGGAGCCGAAAACATAGCTCAGAAAAAGCGTAGAATATAAAAGATTCGGAACCAAGAAATGAAGGTCAATTCAAGTTCGCAATGAAGTTAACTTGACAGTTTGATCACGCAATGAACACTAAATGAATGCGCTCTCAGCCCTCTTTTACGCTCAGGTATATCATGCAAATAAACGTTGATTGCAGTGAATAGACACTCACAACACTTGTGGCCAATTTTTTAATTTTCATCCACTTAAATATTGAGCTCAGAATTAGAGCCGAAGTTAATGAGAAGTATTATATATGAGAGACGATCAGCAAAAATATATTATAATCTCTGAAATACTTTTCTCTTCTTCTTCTTCTTCTTGTTCTCGTTGGCAGTGCATAAACCTATTATAGCCTTTAGTCTAAGACTTTTTTTTATAGTTTAATCGCATAGTAATGAAGGCAAGGAGTAGTGGAGTCATTGAGTTTTGCTTTGGGACCAACACTTGTAGTTAAGTCGCTGAGAATCTGATAGAAAAGCTCGGAATTGGTTATATAATGGGTCTGTACTGCACGACACAAAAATCCCAAACTATAGTCTAATTTTATAGTCAGAACTCAGCCATCAGTTGTGTAACTCTAGTATTTTGTTTATGAGTTGCACGAAATGACATAAACGCACACAAGAAAATGCCAGTCCCTCCGGCTATAAGACCAGTGATCGAAGTAGAGATGGGATGACTCGAAGATAACATTTTCTTATAGTAAACGTAATTTTGGTCTTATTATGTGATGAACGCAATAGTGTTCAACGATTTCGCTTTTTCTCAGAGTCACTAATACTCCCATCGAGTCATACACTTCTCTTTGTGACTATTGAGCAAAGAGAGCGCACAGACAGTACAGTAGCGACTATTCACCTCTGGTTAAAGCCATAATTGGACGACTAGTGGTGGATAGCCCTTCGAGGCAATAGTGATGTTCTTATTATATGCGATGCATAAGACTTTTTGCATGACAAGCATCACAAACGCCAATAAGACAACAATTTTTTCGCTTCTCTTTTTTTATAACCTTTGCCTTTCATTCAGATGCTATGTTGTCCGTTGCTCTTCTCTCCAACAGATAATAGTGCAAACATTAATAATAAATAACTACTAATCCTCCCGAAGAATAATAAAGAGCCTGAAATTGCTTTACCTGTTTCGCCATATACTTTGCTCTCTCTCTCTCTCTCTCTCTCTCTCTCTCTCTCTCTCTCTTTCTCTCTCTCTCTCTCGGCTCTGAGAAGACTGCTATTAAATTGTGAGCTTAGATGAAGTCCGATATAATTATCACATTTATTGTAAGAAGACATTAATGTTTCATTTAAATATTTTTCTCACACAAAACAGTACCCGAATCTATTGCACAGTAATGTCTGTGCGAATCATTATTTGAGAGGCACTGAAATTAAAGGTCTTCTCTCATCTCTGGTCTAATTAATTCTTATCATTGAAATAAATCTCACATTTTTTGTTTCGCTTCACTGCTTCACAACTTTTAAATTATATAATTTTTTTTCTCTCTCTTAAGAGAGAAAAAAATTTAAGAGAAAAACACATTTAATAATCCAATTATTCAAATATAAAACCAAATTATACTTTTAGAGTAAAAACGTTTATAATTTACTAATGTTTTGCTTATTCTGTGCCATCCATCCATAGGTGAAACCACACGCCTGTCAGCTCTGCAGCAAAAGTTTGTAAGTATTTGATACAGAAATTGCTTTTTTTTGTTTAGTTTTTTTAAAGAAATATATATTCAGGAAAATGAGAAGCAATTTATTAAATTATGACTTTTTAAGCACAGCACTCATACCACTCGATAGTGAGACAGTTCAGACTAAATAATTACGGAATTCCTATGATATATGCCATGATTTAGTTTTTTGCTTGTTCCAATATTTTATTGATACTTGATTATTATTTTTGTTGAACTCATACTAATATATCCGCTTTTAATTTTTGTCATTGGTTTAGTCCGACTCCGGGTGATCTGAAGAGCCATATGTGAGTATTGACTTACAGTTCATACAGTCTTTTGCGAGGAAAGCCTTTTTTCCTCATCTGTTGAAAAAACATTTTTTGCTCAGTTTTGCTCATCGAAGCAGAAAAACAATTTTCTGAATTTATTTAATAGTTTAATGACTTAAAGCTCACACTTTATTCGCACAATTAATTTGAATTATTATCGCAACTAAATGTCTATTTTGTTGATCTGTTCATTAGGTACGTACACAACGGCTCGTGGCCTTTCAAATGCCAAATATGTAACCGAGGCTTCAGTAAACAGACAAACCTCAGAAATCATGTAAGACTACAATTTTGACACATATTTCTGCATTATTTTGTGCAAATAATTTATTGACGTTTGAAAACTGGGATAACCAATAATTCTATCAAAACGCGAAAACTAATCTAATATTTTCTTAATTTTGCAAGGATAAATTGCCAATATAAATAATCCATTGATCATTTTAATGTACTCGTAAATCTGGCGAAGAATCCTATTTCGATTTTCTGGGTTATCTTTGTTTTCTTGATTATCCCGGTTTTTGAGCTAAATTTCATTAAATGTATTCATCGAAAACTAATGTATATTTTCTTATCTTTTTTCTCATTCACAGATGTATTTACATTCGGGTTAGTATTGAAAACTATTATGATTTGCATTCAAAAGGATATCAAATTCACATAACAGTCAACCAAAACAATAATAAATAAATTATTAGTATTTTTGATGAACAGAATTATCATTTAATATAATTAAAGAGCAAAAAAAAATGTTATGTTTTGTATACAAGTGAAGACTGAGTGACTCTAATTCAAAGACTAAACTAATTTTTCACTCTAACACTTAAAACCTGCTAAGAATACTAATAACAGCATATAATTCAAACCCCAACACAACTAAAGCAATGAACAGATTTTTTTCTTCGGTGAAAATCTTTTTCGTTGAGAAAGAAAAAATCCACAGAAGTATTACATATGAGTTATAAGATAGTGATTGCTGTTAACTGGTGAGCGCTCAGCCATCCTATTAATGTGTGCGCCCACACAAAATCACTGCTCATTATATTTTAGTAAATATGGTCATAGATTAGTGATTAAAATCTGAGTTATGATAGAGAAAAAAGCATATTCTACTGCCTGTGCAGTATATATAGAACAACATATTATGAGTGTTTCGCCTCTGCCTTCCTTTCAGTCTCTTTTAGACAGATTTGAAATTTTTGGGATAAATTTGATTCTCAATTAATTATTTTTATGATTAGGCGATCGGCCGCACGAATGCGAGATCTGCCAGAAGAGGTTCGCTCTGGCCTGCAATCTGAGAGCACACCTGAAAACACATGAAGAACCTCAGAATGAAAAGTGTCTCCGATGTTCGCGAGAGTTCCCGACAGCCACCGGTTTAGTGACATTCGGCTGTTGCCACGAATGCTATCATAATAGTCACGGAATTCCGTTATTAAGACACAAAAATTGATGCCTTTTTAATGAACCAAATGTCAGACGAAGACAACAAAAACATTCAAAGAATTATTGAGAAAATGTGAGCCTC
This sequence comes from Edwardzetes edwardsi, assembly GCA_034693445.1. Lineage (NCBI taxonomy): Eukaryota > Metazoa > Arthropoda > Arachnida > Sarcoptiformes > Ceratozetidae > Edwardzetes > Edwardzetes edwardsi. Next base: position 18,752 of record JAQFXL010000041.1, on the reverse strand, counting down.
CGATGACTAAAGACTTTAAGATTATAAAAATATTATATTTTTTATTTCAAATGATATCAATTATTATTACATTTTTATAAATATAATACTCATTGAACTCAGAGTCAACTCTGAACTCACCTAACATTGCATTAACTTCACATCACATCTGAGCAAAGTATCAAAAATCCTATGCAATGAACAAAAAAAGTTTGTTCCTTCAAATTTATTTACTCTGAATGTATAGCAGACACACAAATCTTAGTTAAAGTACAATATTTCACCTTGCTTATTTTTGAAACATTCTTCACCAAATGACACCAATAAGTACTGTATGTAATATTAGTGGCACTTTGAAGAAGAGTAAAAAAATTATTGCTCAATAATAATAAGAATAGTTTTCTAAGGACTGTATATAAAGGACTGACTTCACACTCACAGTGAGTGGTCGACTGTTGTATATATCATACGGTAATCCACTTATTCTGTTCCCACTTAATATTCTCTTTTTTTGTCTTTTCCTTATTGAAGAGAAGATATTCTTTCGTTTGAAAAATAATTAAAAATATAATTCTCACAATTTGTTGAGCGGTTGGAAACTCTTAGGAATAGCTATTGAAGTTAAGGTAAAAGTCTGGACAGACATAAAGACCGCTCATACAACAAACCTCTCACAACAATTAACGTTTGTTAGCGTGAAATCAGATTTAATACACAGTAATAGTAATAACAATACACTGAATGCAATGAAATATGAATTTTATAGCCAACAAAACAAAAGAGATGCTCTAAAACATAATTATGTAGTTGTGCTCAGTCTGAAGGAGAGTGAATCAAATGCCTAATAGTCAGTGGTGTGTGTTTGCTATGGTTTTTCACTCTGAACATTGAAAGAGCAATTTATAACTTTGTTTTGTCTTCTCTTTTGATATGAGTTATTTTGTTTTACTGCTAAGTCCTCTGTAATTATATAATACCTGTGCTCTCAAAAGAGAAGAATTGTTTGGCGAACAGAATAGAGAGAAAAAGTTACAGTAATTTGTTGTGTTTGAAAAGTAAATAATTTTTTTGCACTCATATGTTACAAATGTAATACATTTAACAAACATTACTATTGAGACGAACGGCCAAAGAATTTCAAAACCGAAGAAAATATTTGTTTGTTTCAAACGTTGAACCAAATGATTGTTTTACAAGACTTTTACTTTAAGACAATTCCTTTACAACACAAAAAATATTATACTTATTCTCACTCTTAATGTTTATATAATAATAATAGTAACTGTAATTATTGTCTCTCTATTCTGTGCTCTGGACTCGTGTTGTACAAACACCACTCTTATTAAGACAGAGAACTGACTCTCTCTTTCTCGACAAAAAGGCTGAGTATTTGCACAAAATATATGTTATGCAAAATTTTTATTGTTTTTTCCTTTCGCTAATAATATTTATTTTTCTGTACTTTTGCTCAAACAAAACACTCGATTATATGTATGTATCGATAGATGAAAAGTATATTTTATTATATAACTGAAAATAATTAAAGCACACAATCAATTGAAAGCCAGTGCCTCTGTGTATACCTAAAGTGCCACAAAACATAAAAGACAAGGATAAATAAAAAGAAGAAATAATCATTAAATGAAATAAATCTATTGATAAATCATGAAAAGAGTATTAAAAAACAATTCAAAGTTTATTTTGTATCAAATAAAACAAAGTTTGTTTCAAACACTACTAATGCAAACAAGTATTGAATTCATTGAATAATGTTATCCATTATTGATATTATAATTGATTCTCTCATTCCTGCCATTCATTTAATGATTATAATAGATGAGAACAAAAATAAAAGAATAGATTGTAAACAAATATATACTTCTTTTGTACGTATTTTCAACTTTGAAATAAGAGGAAAGACATTTCATATAAAGTATTAAAACATAACTCTAAGTATTCTTTGCATAAAATTATTATTATTATTGATATATAAATATTTTCTATAAGTCTAACGAAACGATTTATTTTGTGACTATCATTATATTGTTGTTCATTGAATTTAAAAGTTGACAATAAATTGCTTAAAATCTAAATCAAGATATTTGATTGAAAACGGTTTTGATATTTCAAGTTCAAGCGCTCTTTGTCTCAGACTCTTTCCTGTTCTGAAGGCTTTCCAATACGACTAAACACAGATATTATCGCCAGATATCAAACATTTAAGGAGAAAAGCGTTTTCTCTTTTTTGCTCGATCAAACACAGTTAAAGGAATTCCATAACCCATTCCTTAATGAAGCCATAGACCAAACCAAATATGTTATTAAATGTGAGCAAAAAATAAGAGGCATAGTATAGGAGAGACAAAAAATCGAATTCCAATTTTTAACTCATATCTAAGTCACTGTTTCTCACAATGACCTCGATTATAGTGGAGTTTGATGTGGAAAATCAAAGAGTATGCTGTGATACTGTTGCTGCAAGAGTATATGCTGTGCTCTATATTTATAGCTCGAAGGCTCAATCAATTAAAAACGTTTATTACGCTTACAGTTGCAGTCATTGAAGTGACATTTTCCGGCTCATAAGAGCTCAGCACCAGAACTGGTGAGGCACAGGTAGTTAGTTAGTGAGGCACAGCAGCATCGATACTAACTCTGTACCGACATGACTGCCATTACTGGTGGTAATTACGAGACGACTCCATATATGAGAGCTCTATGAGAGAGAGAGTATATGTCGAAGAGATAGTCAAAACCGAAGATAATTGAAATATTGCGGCAATTATTGTATGGGAGAAGAATTTGAGGAATATTTTCTGTGCGCTATCTTTACTCAATTGGTATTTCACTTACACTCTGTATATAATTAAGATATCACTTATAAGATATCATACCATTTGTTAATAGCATATAATTGAGTCGCACAGAGAGAGAGAGTATCGTCAGATCCGATACTTTGGTGACTGACTGTCACTCTCTTTATTTGACTGCCGTTTGGATAAATGAAATCTCAGTTTTTATTTCAGATTTTCAGACGAAAAAAAAATACTTTTAATGAGAGATCTCACAGAATATATTTTTATTGCTTCTAATAATAAGTCTTTTAGTATGAATGATGTGATCTGAGAAGGGAAGAGCAAAACGTGCCGACACTCAGACCACTCATAAGACTCTTTTGTTTCTGTGATTCTCACGTTTAAGTGCCATAACTCGAGAATTTTCTCTCCAAACCTCAGAAACATAAATATCTATTGCAATGGTTGTGCTTTATTAGAGCTCTGACTTTTGACTAGTGCTTTGGTTTGACGTCCTTTCAGACATACAGTGATGAACTGAACTGCACTTAACAATTACTGGACGTCTGATGTCATGTAATTTAACGTTACTATCATTCCCATTATTTAGGTTAAGAAATAGCTGTTTAGGTGCTCTTAATGCTCAGGTAGGAGAGGAGAGAGAGGAGAGGAGAGGAGAGGAGAGGAGAGAGAGAGAGAGAGAGAGAGAGAGAGAGAGAGAGAGAGAGAGAGAGAGAGACTAAGTGTCGGCCAGATTTGGAGAAATAATAAATATGTTGAGAAAAATGGTTTTGCATAATATAATAAGGTTTGGCATTCGATGCATATAATTGTTTGTGACCTTTCAACTTTAATATGAAAATTCAGAGGTCGACAGACAAACAGATGAACACTTCATAACTTTTCTGTCACACAATCGATACGATATTTAAATTTATTTCGATATTTATTATTCATATATTTTTATTTCTAGTATTCATTTATTTTTATTTTTTGTGAAACACATCTCTCCTGCAAACCATGACTTTAACGATGAGTAGTAGTTATCTTATCGTCTCTTTTATGAACGCAGAAAACTTTGCCTTCAGTGATAAGTTTGAGGTAAGTCTTCGCTAAATATATGATATACTCGTCTAATATAATAGTCATAGCAATCATATTCATAGCAATTTCATATGAAGTCCAGTGCGATCGCAAAACCATATATTCAATGCTGTTATGCTTTGACTGCGGTTTAAACCTATCATTAGAGCTACTGATCTGTGGCGTCACTTTGAATCTCTTCAGCTGCCCGGCCATCAGCAGCGATACTAAAAAAAGCATTTCATATAAGAAGTTAGCTGTTGTGTGTCTGTCCCCTACCATCACAACCCTCCTAATGACAGACCATTCACTTGAATACAGTACTGCACTTGACTTTGACTTTTTTCGTTCATTTTCTTAAAGCTAGTGATTTGAGCGCTCCCTTAAAAAACACCTGAAATATATTCTTACTCTTCAGACGAATAACACATTCATTGACGACAAGAAAGCTTTTTAATGAGTTGTCGGTCGAGAAGAGTCTTAAGAGTCAGACCACTAAAACCTCATTTGAATAATTGAATAACAATTCATCAAAACTTATAATTATTTGGTTCCAGGAGAAGAGCTAAACAAAAACCAAATGAATATCATTTGGAGTGAGTATTCAAATTGGATTTAAATCATATACACTGACAACAACTGCATTGATTTTTTGAACAATTTTAGGCAATAATTTGCCGCAAACGGGTTGAGAGTGGAGTGGAGTGGAGTTTCTCAATGTTTTTCCTTCAGCTTTCCTATCGGTTGAAAAAAACCGATAACTTAATTGTTTTAAAAATATTCAGTTGTACCAGAATTTCACTGAAATACCTCATGATTTTCAATGCCATTTCCATCACTGAATATATGTTTTTGATTTTCGGATATCATTTCAAGTTTTGCAATAATCGATCGCATATTTAATAACCAATAAAAAGAAGCGAAATATCAATCAGTTTTCAATAATCAAATCATTAAAAATTCTGAAACAAAATACTGGATAAATATTTTTTGGATCGAATCGTAAGAGAAATTTGTGATCAATAAAAAAAAGCCCTTTTCCTCCAAATGACTATTTTTGGTAAATTGAAATTTTGGAGCCTAATGTTAAGCACAGGTAGAACTGCACTGCAATCATATTAAATGATTAAATATGAAAAATAAAACATTAAATTTAGACATTCGGGACATGACTTAGAATTGACTTCAATTATAAGACAGATATCATTGCATTCATTTGCTTCTCTGCTCTTTCTTTTGCTCGTCTCATAATATGAGCCAACATTTCATAGACTAATGGTTTTAAACTTGACGTTCATTTCTTAATGTTTGTGTACAGTATTATTATTCTTGTATATAACCGAAGCAAATGTTTCATTAGCTCTCTCTCTCTCTCTCTCTCTCTCTCTCTCTCTCTCTCTCTCTCTCTCTCTCTCTCTCTCTCTCTCCCTTATTCTGATCCTTTTGATGCATTCTTTGAGATGCGGTAAGTCTTTTGGTCTGTTTTGTGAGTCATTGAATAGCGCTCTCATTGTCTATGTTTTGAATACTGTTTCTGAAAGTCTGACCGCTTTTAAAAGCATTCAATACATTGTATTAAATAAATAATAACTCATAAATCGTCTGTTAGTTACATAACATAACATTGCAATTGAATATAAACTCACAACTCTTGTTCTGCATATGAATAATGTTGTGAAACAAAATAAGAAAGGTACTTAATAAAAAAAATTTAGCCTAACATACCATAAGCTGATTAGGCATAACATATGATTATATCAAAGGAACTGGCATTCGGTGCGAGTTGGGACAGACGTCAGAGATTTAGAAGTTTCCAAAAGAATTTGTTAAATACATTACAATATTTTAAATACCACTTGTGCTTATGTGGGAGAGGGAAGGGTAGGCAGAGGGCAAAGAAAGTGATATATTTTTCTTTCGTGGAAATCAGACGCAAATTAGTTTTTCAGAAATCGTTTTGTTTGGATGAAAATCTTGACTCAACTTCAGCTTAAATCAGATTTGAAAACCTTTTTTCCACTGAAATAAATGCAATTAAGAGATGAAAATCTTTGAGTGAATTCTCTTATGGAAAGACATAATCATAAAAAGTTGAGCTCAAACTCTGGTCCTAATCATTAACATAGCCATCGATAACAATAAACTTTTTTTGTGTGTAAAAAGCAGTTCACGAATAGCCGTTGAGAATAGCAGTGAAATAAAAATAACTTAAAAACAATATAATGCTATCGGTTTACGGCACAGGTATTGAGAAAAATAATAGAAATGCAGACGAAAATTGAGACGAATCGCCAGATAATGTTTTCAACAGTAGTTGAAAACCTTAAATAACAGTTTGACCGGTAATTATCGTGATCTAAAATATGGGATGAGGATGGAGTGCGAGTCATAGACAACACACATAGTGGTGGCTAAGTCGTGAGCGAGCACCTGCTCTTTCTCTAATTCACTTCCATCTCGATTGTAGAGCTCTGGTATATTGCAATATAAGATGATTTACATGTAATGTATTTTTTGTTGTTACTGTCTTTATCTTCGGCACAGACTTTACATAACATAACATAAGATATTAATATCAGTGAATTCGTAATACATTTCTTTTTCAATGTATTCGTTGGTATTGTATCTGTTTTTTTTGAATTAGTTCTGAAGTCCAGCTGCAGCTCTGAATAATGATAGTTCGTGTGGTCGTAGACACCAATTACCAAATCATTATTCTAAACACCTTCAGTTAGGAAGTCATACCTGAGCTCATGAGTTGGCCATACGTCGACTCGTGTTCATTGAGAATCAAAAATTATTTTTCTTTTTCATTAACATTATATAAGTTATGCTCTTTTTCTCCGCACAAATGTATTACTCGTATGAATAAATGCGATGCTCTCTGAGTGCGTGTCTATTCATCTCTGATTTCCTATCTATTCATTACAAAACTATTTATGCAGAGCTACGCCAATTGATTCAGGAACAAACATGCCTTTCCTTTTGCAGCACTTTTAGGAAATTCTCTCCATTTGATTGAATAATAAATACTTATATTTTATGATTATTTTCTAATCTAATATTTTAATTTATTGCCTGCCGTTCGACCCAATTGTTTCATTCATTAGACAAAACCAAATGTATTACTATTGAGACAAAAAAAATATTATTGAAAACTTTGATTAATAATATATTTTTCTCCATAACATGAAATGTTTGTTACATTTTGCGATTACACCGCAAAACACAGATAATGAAGAATAAGGTGAGAATTAGATAATAGAGAAATGAAAATCTGTTTGACTGGTTGTGGGAAAAGTCTTTTAACAAACGGAGAAAACTTTCATTAATTTCTTTTGAACGGAAAAAAAGGATTTTTGAAGAAAAAAAACTGAAATGAATTGTAAAAGGGATTAAAAATTGCAAAATAATGATTACACTTATAATGAGGTGGAAATAAATTTATGAATAAATGCAATGAACAGAACATAAACTAAATTGCAATTAATTGCAAAGAAAGGGGACATTATGTTGAAGAGAGGCCATTGCCTATGAAAAGCCAGTGGAGAGCCAGTACTTTGAAAGAGAGTAAAGCAGATGAAACAATAACTATCACCTGCTGTCAGACATTCAGGAATTTAACGATCGAAGCAAAAAATTTCTTCAGATAAAAAACTAGCATTAAGTCTATTATTGCAATAATTATTCTGTTAATAAAAAATAAGTTTTATAGACAATGACTGATTGCAGATAAAATGCATTAGATTTTTAAGTCCAGACCTATTCTGCTCTAAAAATACAAAAATTATATTCAAAAAAAAAATGAAAATACTAATAATGTATCGGAACTGAGAACTAATATCGCAATCTATGTTTCAGACGATACTGTTTTTGAGTTATCTATCAAAGACGAGAGTCTGGGCCAATCCCAGTGCCAATTAGATTATCAGTGAATCTGATCACTAAATATGCCGTACCTATCTGTATAAGTAACAATCAAGTGCGCTGCGCTCATCCATATAGCGATCCTATCAATTTGTTTAGCCGTACAAACAATGGGCGTCGGGATAGGCCTGAGCAATACCTGTCTGGCAGCGCAGGTACTCTATGGTGTGTGCAATAATGCGATAAATATTATGTATGTTTACACAAATGTATATGATTTTCGATGCATTCATTCAGTGATCCGTTAAACTAATACTCACTTTAATAGTCTATTGGGATATAAACGAAATGTTTTCAGCACAAGATTAGGGCTCAGCAGACATAACATTGAATTAAAAAATACTTTTGAACTCAGAATTCAAATTGAAATCAATTTTCGAGCAAAGATTTAAACACTTATCAGATCTAAACTTTGCTTTTTGTTTAATCTGTTTACTAATAAAAGTCTGAGATCTTCCAATAAAATCAGGATTTGTTTGGTTTAATACTCTGGTTATATATCAATGAGAAGAACAGGTAGTAATTGTCAGCAACCGCTCAGATATATATTAAGAGATTGTATGGGAAATAAATTTTTGCTCATTTTTTTCAATGACTTAAATCGAAAAGAAATGAAAACAAAAACAAATGAAATTCCTAACGAAGAGGAGATAAAAATACCCCGAATCAAAATATAATCTAAATTATATTAAATCAATTAAATGATGGTTTTATCGACAAAAATAAAGAGTTTCAGCAATTTTTTAGAGCCATTCAAAACACTTATAGAATCATAAATTGAAGAATAAAAACAAGAATTAAAATATAATTAAATTAAATTCAAATCCAATGCGAAAAATAAGAATTTTGTGGTCGAAATACACGTTCCAGTTATATATCATTCATTTAAATAGATATACTGCACATCCAGGGATGGTCACACTTAAACCAAGGTCAATTAGAAGACGATGGAAATTAGCTTTGCTCTTCTACAAATCCAAGGACACTCTATTCTGGTTTGAATTCCAAGTGGTATACACTGATTTGAGCACTTCGGTACTGACCCCAGCCATTGGCCATCCATGAAATTAGTCAAAAGTCTAATGAAAAATGGTTTTATGCAGAATTGTAAAAATCATTTTATCGGAAACACTGATTGCATAAATAATTTCGATTAATTACAAATTAAGAGTTTGAGAGCACAGCATAAAAGTTTGATTACGAGAAATGATGAGTGGCTGAAAGGTTGGTTTTTATTGGGAAATGTCATTTGAATATTCAAAATGTTTGATTACTGTCGAAATCTGTGGAAATCTGTCCAAATTGTCATTTATTTGTTTTGATTAATAATAAATTTGTTAATTTATAATCAGAAGTACTAATACTAATCGGCTTTTTATATGAACTGAATATAAATTATATCTGAAGTTCGCTATAATTTCCATCATTTTGTTGTTTCTTCCAATGACTCCATTTATTTGAGTTTGTTTTGATATTTTTCGGGCAATCAATAAAACATTTAAATGTTTGGCCAAAACAAAAGCAACAAAACATCGACGGATAGGGTATGTAATCGACAGAAAATTATTATTTATGTCTATCGATAAATATTTGTTGCACTCGATTTGTGCAATAATTAGGGCCCAAATGCGGCCCAAAACCAGTGGAATGTAAGCAAAAACGACAAAAAAGTCATTTTCGTCGGGAATTTTGCTTTTTGTGCACTTATTTTCATTCATCATTTGAAGTGAAATTTTTTCGATATCACGAACTGATATTCGGGCTATTTTTCAAGTGCACAGCCTTTCTATGATGTACTACCAAAATACAGTAGCTCTCGCAGGGGTAGGACTTGATCACGATTTCTGAAGTGATCATCTTATGTACTGTCCTTTCATAAGGTTTGGTAATGGATGAGAGAGAGAGAGAGAGAGAGAGAGAGAGAGAGAGAGACTTATCTGATGCTGAGCCCAAGAGAGAGAAAGAGAGAGAGAGAGTGAAGAGCATTAAGAGAGTCAAAGTTAGAAACTTCTAAATCAGAAGATCTGATATATTGTTTGGTTGACTGTAAAGAGAATTGAGTCTCAATTTTTTTGACAATTACTGATCGCAACTGTTTTGTGAACTGTATTTAATGATAAGCCATCGATAAAACATTGAGTCAAAGCCTGTAATGGCGTTAAAATGCAAAGCAATGCCTAAGATCGGCTCAAATTTTGGTCGCCACTAATGAGAGACGATTGCTATGTTTGAAGCAATTGATGTGTTGTTTTAGTTAAGCCAACGGCTATAGCGTTGGTCTAAAGTGCATAACATCGCAAAAGTGTAGCATAAAGTGGAAGGCATATCGAATAGATAGGACGATACGGCAGGTGATACCACCACCAGCAACAAATCAGTGCTGTAAGCCATCAGAGCCAGTGCAAGGCTCTAATGCCATACCTGTGCCGAACCAAATGTATTATAGCAGAAGGTCTGCGACCCTTAGATTCTTGACGTGATGGAAGACGTTCAAGACGTTCATTATCTTTTCCCCATACAGTCCTAATAGACTGCATTTGCGTCAATATATAGCCCTTAATATATGTGTATGAAATGTATGCACTCAATAGTGAACTCATATTTAGTGTAATAGACTTTTCAACCAATGATTTTCATGTCTTCATGTCTTCAATGTTGAAAGAATCTGATGGAGAGCTAAACCAAGAGATTATATTTGACTTTTAAAACGTTTGTGAGAATAAGAGAACCAGAAATAGGAATACTATGGAAGATATCGTTCCATCAAATGCTCGATACATTCAAAACAGTCAAACATTTCTCTGTATTTACGGTTTTAATAGCAATATATCTATAGATTTGATGTTTTCGGGTAATAACTGTTTGATAAACAGAAGGTATAAACTGTATTAACCTATAGTAAGCCTCTGCCAGTGGTGTGTCTTGTGTTGAATGGATCGGTAGCGTGTTATGCCTAATGCATAATCAAGTGCCTTGAGCATTCTGAATTTTTTGCCTATCAATAACATATTGCTGGAACATTGATTGTTCCTCAATATTCGAAATATAAGCCAAGATAACATACAATAATAAGTGACACTTCAAATCATAGACCATTTCGGTTGAGAACCAACTCTAGTAATGAATGGGAACAGCAGTCAGTCATTTGATCGGTTCTGCAATCATTGGCCAATATATGGCCTTAAGCTATAGTGTGATCAAAGGGGGATCACATCAAATGGATGTCCTATGAATGTTGAATGCGATGTACGAGTAATATATGTAATGTTTGATCGATTTGTGGCATCTCTGGCATCAGTGCCGTCATTGCTATCATTGCCATAATTATGATTATCTATCAGAATTGAAATTCGTTGGCAAACGCTATGCAAAGAACAGGTATAACATTCGGACACACCGTTGGCTACAATTTACTCAATTTTCAGTAATATCATCTCTTTCTTTATGCTGTGCTCGTATTCTCAATTTGGGATGCCTTCCCTTTAATCATAAGATAATTACCAGACATAAGTTGAACGAGACTTTAAGGCATTTTGGCTCAACATTTGGCTCAGCATTGCATCCAATATTAGAGTCACTAAAATGTTTCAAACATTTATTGTATAATAAGAGTAATTCTGGACTTAATTTTAATTTTTATATTCTTTATGTTCTTCAGTACCCGATGTCTGCCGTTTGCAGATGTTTTGCAATTATCTCTCAAAACATTGTATTCTGTCGTTTGCGACAATTTTTTTCTTTTTCTTCGCAATTGTTTTGCAAATGAAGACAATTTGTGACATAAAATGCAACCTAACTGTGAACGCAGTCCACTAACAATCTGTATGTCCTTCATTTGTTTGTTTGCAGAGGTGGTCAAGAGTTGCTTGGAGTGAATATCAATTCACATTCTATGATGAATAAGCATTTAAAAAGAGGGAAGACCTCTTTGTCGCTCCGTTGAGCTTAATTAACGTGTTTTAAAAAATCTGCCAGAGCTCCTCCATTCCTTTTTCCTGTTTGGGATTGAAATGCTTGGTCATCACTGAAGACATATCTGTATAAGTATGGCAGATGCTTTTTTTTTATCTCATTCATCATATGAAGGGATGACTTCCTATTTTTCATATATTAATTGCGATTTACTTTTTAATTGAGTCCAAAAAGGTATGTAAACTGAGGGCCAAAACGTCAGTCAGTCTTAATGTCGACATTGAGTGCAGAGAAATATTTTTATTATTTGTGTTTCATTTAAATGCAATCCTAACATAAGGTTTACGTTTGCTTTTGTACTGCATTACGAGCTGTCAGTGCCTCTGATGTCAACTCCAATCTTCATCTCTATTACCTCTGAAAAGCGGTTCCATTCAAGTCAACAGATATTTTAGAAGTTTATTTGACGACAAAAAAAGGTTTTCTTCTTCTTTACGTGAATTTCGTGGAACCGAATCTCTAGAATAATAATAATGTCTGTCCTCTACTTTGATTGTTAATTGGTTAATGGCTCAGAACACTAGTCTTAGCGCTGGAATCAGCTCTTGAATAATAAACACTCAGATAAGGCACAGCCATCAAAATTCTTGTGGACAACAAGTACTACAAGTGGCGACTATAAAGTTTAGACATAAACCAACAAATCCGGTGCTGAGAGCTTCACTCTGAGTGGACAGTCGATCGTTTTCTGTCGATGACTATATATAGTGCCGATTGTAAATAAATATAGCACAGGGCAGTGCACAGCACCGTTTCGGCACTATCTTTACTGAATTGACGGCTCATATTGTGAGGCTGTGAGTGAGCGGTTGCTCCTATTCTTATGCCAAGCCTTCTGTTATGCAATTTAATGACCCGAACCGACCGACCACTCAAACAACACTGAGATTGTAGTCTCAGATTGTTTTATGAGAGGAACAGCAAAACCACGACTTTTGCAGAGATTGTCATTCAATGCGAACTAATATATGATTTCGGTTTCGAAATGCAGTCAGACTTTGATCTGTTTGAGAGTTTGAGCTCAGAATTGAATGAACAGAACGAAGAAAAAAGTAAAATCAGAGTAATGTCTGTTAGGAAAGTGGGGTTCAATCACAATATGAGTTTCATTTTTGGTCAGATTTTTTGCGATTTTGATTTCAAACAGTAGTCAGAAATGGTTTGAAAATAAAATAAATGCAGAGAAAAACGCCAAAAAGCGTGGGAACAATAAAGCTTAAGGCACAGGTAGGCAACAGAAAGAATTACCTGAGCAATGGGCTGATCGATCCTAATTACTGAACGATCAAATATTCTGATATATTGATATATACGGCTTTCAAATTATACATTCCTTTTGCAAACAAGACTTTACAGTAGACTAGTTATGAAAAAGAGGCGAATCATATAACCGATAGTCAGTCGGAGCGCATAAAAAACATATTTGATATAAAATTTATGTCCAATTTTTATCAATAATAATATTCGCCAATAATTTCATCATTTTTACTGTCATTTACTTTTGCAATGAAAGAGAAACGAGAGGTCTGTGTGAGAGAGAAATCGAAATTTTTGTGGACATACATAATATGGGATCGAATGGCATATAATTGCGGGACTGGTTTCTCAGATACAATAGCCTTTCCTAACAGTATGACTGAGTCTGAGATTTCGTTTTTCTCTCATATTTTTGTCCGACAGATCACATGCAATGAAAAAAAGAGTCGAATTGAATGTGATTTTTGCACAACACTTCTGCATATGTCTATCTGGGCTGTGGTATGCCTTCGAGCTCATTCCCAGTTTGATTGTATGGGCAAATGACCCGAAAGTGTACTTTACATAAGAGATATAAGTATAATATCTTCCTCTCTATTACTCCTATTTGTTAGCATATCCTGAAACTGTTTGGCAAATATTTTTCTGAAAATTACCGCTTGGATTGATTGTTCTTGGAACTGGCACTGGCACAGACGAAAAGAGGCTGGAGCACAGCTCATCGATGCCTGAGCGAAAGTACATTACAGTTTTATGCTAATCATATACAACATCGACAATAACTACAACTAAAATCTTAGTTATTTTGTTGTTGTTTTCACCCAAACTGCTCATATTAGGGCACAGTTTAATGGGCACCGGCATAGGTCAGTGAGGCATGGGCTCATCTCCACCTCCGCACACTCATACACATCCAAAAGTGTAATTTCGAGTAAAATTAGTCAGATTTTGGGAAGTAATAAGTCGACGGAAAGCCTTTCACGCGAACTCAACTCAACCATATTTTTTAAGCCCAGACTTTTTGTTAAGTCAATCACTTTTAGCTGTAAATCCGAGACCTGCTTTCCTTTCGTTATTATTAATTATGTTTCTATTGAAGCCCTCATACACTGCCTTCCAGTCAGTCTTAACTCAAAAAAGTGTATTCAATACAAAAGATTATATAATTACGTTTCGAAGAGAAAAAATATTTATATAATTGATTGCACGAAAGGCATGGGATCTATAGCTTTGTTTGACTCAGTTTTGATTAGTTATTCCTTAAGCACATCCAACTGTCTGTAGTGAACACTGCAATTACAGTTAATATAATAGCCGAATGAGCACAGAATGAGCACATTATCAGTTCTATTGAATAATGGGTGTGATTGTTATGAAGCACTTGATTATAATATACCCAATACTGGCGTATATTAAATCAAAACTTATTGATTCGCTACCTTTACTACTGGGAAAAGAGTGGTTCCCAGTCCTCTCATTCAATATTTCAAATGTGATGTGAGTTTCATACGATACCTGCACTCATTCTGTGCTCACAGTATTTGCCCTCAAAGTTATTTGGATTTTAAATTAAAGCCGAAACTAATACTTTTCGACTCTAATAATGATTAGGAATTCCTCTTATTTGTTATGCCAATGCTTTCGTTAATATGTCGAAAGAGAGGTATGGACTCTACTCATTAGTATTGGCTTGTTTGAAAGGTGCAGCACAGGGCACAACACACACACGTAATATATCGCAACCTGAATAATACTCTATCATCCGATAGTTGACAAGTTGATAAGAGACAATTGTCGGCCTGACTGAGCGCAGGGCACATGCCTTAGCACATAATTCCGATAGCAATCCACACCCAAATCGGTTTAGGAGTTCTTTCTTTTATTTCAATTCCGATGAGTTATGCGATACACAAAAGTCTTAAATAATCTTAATTTTGATGCAAAAGTCAGCACTAATTTTCGTTTTCAATTCATCACATCTATCGGCGTTGAAATCGAGACTTAGATAACAGACTTATCTGTCATTTCAGGGGTATTCCTACGAAAAACGACTTCACAATCGTTTACGACAAGAATCGGTTGAAAGACTGCAAAAACAAAAGCAATTTATGAAACATTTGAAACAATTTGAATAATTTCTTCTTTCGTTGATTTACTCGATATTTATTGTGTGAATGAATGGGTGGAGTAGGAGGTGAGTGATGTCTGCACCGGCATAAATCAAAGAGTGTTTTCAACAGACAAAAGGCAAAGACATATCTCTTCTTGTATTGGGATTTATGTAAAGAACTATTAAGACATTCGAAGGACAGCCGAAAATGGATTTGCAAAAAAAGACTACAAAAAAATTATTCGTTTCAGGATTTGAAATCGAAATTATCTTTCGTTTGAAACATTAGATTCTTAAAGGCTTTGCGACGTCTAAACAATTTTTGCGCAATTTCTTTGACGTTAATCGACTCATAAGTTTTAAGTAACCGTTAAATCAATAATTACTGATTAGACTCACAATCAATGCAAAGAATAAATCAATTTTTCGAATAGTCATAATGTTTGAGAAAATACTACAAAAGCCTTTCCCTTCTCTTATAATTCGTTGAATTATGTATTTTAGGCTTTGATATATTCAACGATAAACTGTTTCTTGAGTTTCTGCTGGTATTTATGTCATTCAAACGGAGCTCATCCACCATAAACTGGTAGACCCATAGACCAGGAGAGTAGCGCACAGCACATTAAAAAACTTTTTTTTATATATTTACTGACTTAAATAAACAGTATATTTTCATTTTGCTTTTGAATATGCACTGACTCGTCTTTGTATGCCCTGTGCTCTGTGTGTGGCGGATAAACACCATTAAAGAGTACGATATGAGTGAATCGTTTGCATTCATTATCGCAGTTTTGGATTCATATGAAAAGAAAAGGAAGAGATTCTTATATATAATATATATTAAATAATAGCACAAAAATAAGATCTTTTTCTATGGATTTTTCATTTTATTTGTTATGGAATTTAAAATACGATAAAAATAAGTCTTTTTTCAAAACTAATGCTTACATTAATGCTTAACATTTGAAGTGAACTTTAAGGACGAAAAATACTTAACAAATACTAAAATACTTTATATTTTTGGTGAATATTATATTTTTTTCAATTTTCTTCTTTTTGTTATAAATTTGTTTTTTCATTATATGAAGAGAGCCATCATTTTTCAGGATTAACCGTTCGCTTCATCACAACTGAGCACAGAATATAGTCTTTTTCTTGCATTTGGTGGCAAACCGTGTCCTAAAAGATCTGGCATTAAATGCTGGTTGATTTTTGTCTGATTCCAGTTCTCATTTTCCTTCCTATTTATTAATTTCGTTACATTTTTTGACTGAATTTTATTTCTTTTCTCAAATCATATCATCTTTTCCGAAGACTTTCTTCAAAACTTGATTTTCGGTAAAAATAAAGTCGACATAACATTAGACTTAATAAATCAAACTTCGAATTCTGTTCACAATTCGTTCTGTCTGTCTGTATGTCTGTGCCGTACGATTACCTTCTTTTATGGCTATCTCTGTCAGACGGCTTCTCTTTAATAACAACAAAGTTCTTGTACTCAATTGAACCGTACTTTTAGTCAATAATGTTGCAAATTCTTTGACAAAATTTAGAATTCTAATAAAAATAAGCAAAGTGATAGAATCACCAAGTTGCATTGCAATAAATCAGACAAAATATCAATTATTTTATTAGAAACAACGAAAATATTCTATGAATTCGCAAATCTTTGTCAAAAATAGGCCAATTTGAGGAATTTATAGCACTTCTCTATAAGCACTTGGTTATTCTTGGAGATAAAAAAGAGTTTATAGTTTGCTTTCGCATACCAATTAGGTTCTTATGTTAATAAAAGTCAAGGCATTACTCTCTGAGCACAGCATAGGTAGAAGAATCGTCTGATTATTAACAAGTCCTTTAGCTCTCATTCGAAGAGTATTGTGATTTTGGATCCAATAGAGCCCATAAACAACAATAAATAATAACACTTTACTGTTGAAGAATGTGAGAGAAATTCTATTAAGGAATGAAAATATTTTTTATTATTCAATCGTTTTGAATGTCTCTAATTTTGTTACTTTTCAGAGTCTTGACTAAGGCTTTGGCCGTCTATTACCTAAACGGTTCAGGATTATCAGAGACGCCGACAACACAACCAATTGGTTTTTATTGCCATTTTTCACTACGAAATAAGATTTATGTGAATCTCAATACAAAAATTTTATACAAAATATTTTTCGTCAGACCATAGCTTTCTCTCACAAGACTTTCCAATATATAAGACTTGAAAGAACAGACTAACAGGCTTTTCCAACACTTTAATTGTTTAACTTTTACCTGGAATCTAATCAATTTTCACTTGCTAGTGCTAAAAAATTACTTTATTACACAATATTTCATAATTGGTTTGACATGCTTATTTATTTATTTATTTATGCTTAGTAAGTTTAATAATTTCCCCCAAAAGATTACCAAACAATTCACACATAAATCTTGATATTCACCTTGAATATGAATTTGTTGAGTGCTCAGAATGATCTTGGTGAAAAATTCCTAGAAAGCTCTTTCGTAGGAATCTGTGAAAGATTGTTATATAACTGGAAATAATTTTTATGCATTTCTTCGCACAGAGTTATAACTCTTATAACATATCGATTGGATTTCGTTACTTCTGGTGAGCGAAAGGTTATCTCATTTTTCACGTTTGAAATCTTCCGAAAATAAAAACAAAAGTCTGGCGAAAAATCTGAAGACGTTTTTTATTCGGGAATTTATTTTTGTTTTTCGCTTCATTTTCTTCATTTCGGTTAAACTCATGAATTCAGAGCTAAAAGTAAATTAATTTTTTCTCCGATGAATTTTATGGTCTTATAAATGAAAAATTAGACAGAATTTGATTAAAATTAAAGATTCATTGGATTTGAGTCTAAACTCATAACAAAACCGTTTATTAATTATTCAATTAATCATAAATTTTTTTCATTGAAAAATCACTTTATTATCGATTATTTATCGTAAAATCAATTTTAAACACAATAAGAGATAATCTTTACTCTTATTTACTATGTTTTCGGTTAAACTTTTAATGATTTTCCAGAAAATCAATTTTAAAACAAATAAATCTTCGGTAAAAAAATTCATTTTTGATTCGGATATAAATCTTGATATTTGACAAAAAAATTATTCATAATTAATATGCGCTTGAATTTCAAATTCACAATAATCTTGATTTGCATTAAATAAGATATAAATCAATAATAAAATGGTTTACATATTATTTTAGCATAAAAAGGGATAAAAACAAATTAATTTTTGATTTAATTCTTTGACAGAATTATTGCCAGAAATTAAGACTTTGATAATTAAATATAATTAAAATTAATTTTTCCCCCAAATTCTCGTTTAATATTCTGATCAACTGATTGATAGTCGCCTACAAATACATTTTTATAGTTACTTATAGCCATAGATTATAAAACTAATTAGACTTTATCTTGGTCATAAATATAGTAGATTGAGTAGAGACAAAATTATTGAATTTAATCCAAAACACAAATTAAAATGCAATTTAAAAACAAGATTTGGTTTTTGGAATAAATTATATACTTTAGTAGAAGGAGGCTTGTACTGGCAACGTCCAACCAGAGTGCAGCATTATTCTGACGTCACCGTCCAGGTAGGGAGAC
>JAQFXL010000040.1:0-43454 GCA_034693445.1 Edwardzetes edwardsi | reverse complement strand
AAGAGAACAGTTAGTTCTCGAAACAAAATTTTGTCCACAAATTAATAATTGTGAATAAATTAAATAATACCGCAGTTTTGCTATTTATGACATATCTAGTGAATTGCGAAACTCATCTCATAGTCCTCTTTAAGACCGATCGAAATACTTTGGTTATACACTCGAATGCCATTATAATGAAGACGATTGGTTTTAAGAATTTGTTGATTATAGAGGAATGTTGATAATAAGGGAGATTCATTATATAGGATGTTCATTAGAATGGCATTCGAGTGTAATTCTGATCACAATAGTCAAAGAGGTATAGAGAATGCAAATATTTCAGCTGTTCCCATAATACCTAGGACCGTGGAAACCTTTTTAGTGTTTGCACATATATTTTCATGAATGTTCAGCTAGGACTTCTTATAATTAACATAAGATAATAGAGAAGTTCCAAATTTGGTGATTATATCAATTATCAATAAATAATCTTCAAATAGAAAACAAATAAACTTCTTGTGGTTAAACACTGAGCGCCAGACCATCAAAATGACAACAATTACATACTTTGACAAACAGTATATAAGACAAAGAAAATCTTTTTCATTGAGATTTGATTGAAATGAATCTCCAAAAGTTGATTAAAGTTTGATAGATTAAAGTTTGATAAAATTTAAAAATTGAATAAATTAGTCAACAAACTTGTTTTAAACTACAAATATTGCAAGGTTCAATTCTATAAAAGATGAGTAAGTGAGAAATATTTGTTTTCACTGATCCTTTTAAAAGTATATAAATATATATATTTCAATGATTCAATCGATAGATAAATTAATGATAGACTGATATTAGATTGATGAGGGTGATATGAAAAAGTAGTGACAATTGCACTAAATTGGAGTCGACTGTCAATGACGTCATAAGTGATGAAAAACAACTCGTTTTTGTGTTGCGTTTAGCGTTTATCGCATTAAATACCAAAATATTTGTTGATTTTGTTATAAAAACCCAAATAATTTGATCCAAAGATTTAATCAATTAAATGAAGAAAATGATTAAATAATGGATGAATTGGTCGATGAATTGAGTAGTGCTATGATAGACGTCGACAATCAAATCCAAAGCACTTCCAATGAGTGCAATGTTGACATCGACGGCACTATTGGCCAAACAGATGCTCACATGAGATCAGTTAAGAACCACAAACCCGTCGCCAGAAGTGCTTCGATTCTGATTCGATCTAAACTCTTGATATTATCTGACTCTGAATCGGATGACGAAAGCAATTGTGGTATTAATAACAAAATGAGTCAATTGTCTGCTCGAAAGGGAAAGAGAGTCAACAAAAAGCACAACCATTTAAGTAAGAGTTTGTGTCCCAGAGATGTGCTTCAAAAGGCTATACATTCGCCGTCATATACGGGAAAACGTAAGAGGAGTTCAACCATTTCTGAAACCAATCAGAGCTTAAACCCAAACCTATCGGTTAATGGAAGTCAAATGGATTGCGATAACGACATGACTGACGGCTCTTCTCTTAGCGAGTCTTCAGATGAGTGCAACTCTGAGGTCAACTTCGATGGAGACGACGAACAGTCGGACTTCTATGAAGTGATGGCCAAAAGCAACCGAACTAATCAAAGACGACACCACAACCATATGCATACCTCGCGGGGCATCGACTTCGCCGTCCCTTCAGCTAGAAATCCATTTTTAACAATGGGTTTGTCGTCGCCGTCGTCTTCTTCTTACAGTTCCAGCCTTTCTTCAGCCAATATATTGTGGAAAAGACGGCGTCGAATGCACTGATAATTAGTCTGAGCCCTCTCTCCCTTCTCTGTCAAAGTAAATCTCATTCGACTGTTTGTGTAAATATTTTGCAGTTTTGCTGACAATTGTATTAATCATACGTTTAGTTATTAACCGATAATATTATATATAAATTAACATAAAATTCATTTATTATTTTAATTCCAATTTTTGTTCAGATTTGAGATAATCTGAAATAGTCTTCAAATCTAATAATATTTTAATTAATTTTTTGAAACAATCTATGCTTTAAAGCAAACAAATCTATAATAATGTCATATATTATGAAATCATTGGACCGATTGTTGGAACAGATATTCGGTCAGAATTAATACAAATAAAGAATTACGGAAATAAAACTCTTCTTTAACAACGGTCTGGTCATCGATTATTAATTATAGGTTCAATGTTTAAGACAGAACCGAACTCAGGACAAACTCAGGACAAACGCAACAATTGTTAAGCGAAAAGTCAAATACAGTTTTAAAGTAAAGATAACTTTAATTGAATCTAAAGAGCAATCATTGCATTAAACATAATATCGATGACTAACTAATAATTGAATCAATTATTACATAAATCTAAAGTTAATCGTCAATCGATGTGTCTATCGGTTGGCATTCGGACCACTGATGGCTTTCCACATGTGATCGATGTGTTCCTTATGTTTGTCCTGTTTCTTCTTTGACTCCCACGCGGCTACCGCTGCCGGACTGTTCACTTTAGATGAGATCCACACCCAAAGGGGAAAACACAGGATATTTGCGTAAACAAAGTATCGGAAGAACCACCCGGTCTTGAAGTAGTAGCGGAATGGCATTTGAGACAGTCCTGCCATATAAGTGACGGGAACGACCATGGGTTGACCCTGTTTAGGCATACGGAACTGCAACATTCGCAAAGCACTTCCACGCATCTTAACAGTCGGCTACTTCTGCTTCAATCGTTACTAAGACGGCGATAGAAATCAATTTATACCAAAAGTAGTGAACCTCTGATTACGAGTTGACCACAAAATGGTTATATTCATAAACGATGTCTTTTATTATCTCTTATAACTTGAGTTTTATATATGAATTGAATGCGAGAATAAGCGAATCGGGGACTCATTTACTCACAAATATCGCACGTATTATAAAAGTAATAGTTTTGTTGTGATTTGTTGTGAAGGTTAAGCAAATATTCACAAACAACATATCGCAGACAATAATTATATATTACTATTATAACCAGTTATTCACAATTGCTTTCCATCCGTAGTATATTTCTTCAAATCATTTGTGGTTTTATTTTCTTTATTTTTGGTTACGTTTTATTTGAAAGCAAAACACAATTGCATCACAAAAATCGTTTGAAAACAGAAATGGATTTTTCGATACTATTTTCTCTTCAAAATTATCTTAAAATTGTGGCCAATATTTCAAAAACGAAGACTATTTAAGTTAAGTCAAAAACTTGAGAAGAATGTTATCTAAAATAAGTTTAATGGATTTGACGGGAATCGCGGGTTTCATCGGTTTAATCGGTGCCGGAGTTTCACTGATTGCGGTCAACAAAACCAGAGCTAAAGTTTTAAAAGAAGATTATTGTATTCAAGCCTTTCAGACATTAGAACAAAACAATTCTGCGATGGATTTGATTGGATCTCCTCTTAAGAAGTATAAAATCAATTTAAGTGATAATCAGAACAATTGTTTTGAAACCCTTTCCACTCGAATCAAAGTTCCGTTTAAAGGAACAAAAAGAAGTGGAAATCTGTTTGTTTGGGCCGATCGACAGCACAGTCACAACGGTTGGACTCTTAGACGACTCGAAATTATTTTTGATGACATCAAAGATAAAAAAGTTATTGTTTATAAAAATGAGTCCAAAGAATAACTCATTCGGTGTTTATTTTGTCCGAACATCGAATGAGACATCGAATGAGACATCGAATGAGACATCGAATGAGACATCGAATGACAAATCGGTTGATTTGAGTTCGCTTTTAGTCATTCACTTAATTGGGTTTCAATTTGTGATTATTTCATCACTTCTTCACTAAAACAAGAATTTAAGTTAATTTCAATTATTATAGAGTTTTGAATTCAATTAATTGATTCCTGAATTTACTCTAATTTTCAGCTTTTCTTCAGAAAAATTTCGTTTTTTTAAAAATACTTTTATTGAAATAAATAAATAATTTCTTTCTTTTGAAAAACTAAAACAAACGATAAATTTATGCGATTATTACAAAATAATTTGGTTTCAAATCTCTTCAATTATCTGATCTTTGCGTCGAAGCAAATCAATTGAATGCTTTGTTTTGGGATAAGTATAAAGTCTTTTGTTTCTCGAAGTTTTCCGATATTTTCGGATGTATTTAAACAAACAGAATATAAGAACCGATATAAGAATGCCGACGAAAAGCCCATAAATTATTTGCCAATTTTTCGACGATGTATCTGAAGTGTGACCTGTTTTCAGTTCTGAGACAATTTTGAGTTTGCAGAAGAAAACAATAGGAATATAATTACCTGGATTTTCAACTTCTCCAATATATTTAGGTCTTGATCTGCATTTTTGTGGCTCTTTCTTATAAAAGTCGAGTAAAGCAATAATGAATTGATCGTAATTCACATATTTAGTTGTCTTATAGAAATCGGGTTTACAATTGAGAAGATCCGAGTAAATAAAGTTTTCGATGAGATTTTCGTCATCTATTGAATCCTTAAATTATCGATTAAATGAGTTTTGAATGTTATGTATATTAAACGTATTGAGTGATCGAATGATTGACTGACCGGAAAGTTTTTGTTAGGAATAGTTTTGTATTTCATATCTGTTATGATTTTGATTTGACTTTCGTTGTCTTCAAATATAGCGTTGAAATCATTCGGAAACTTAAGACTCAATCCTCTGATTTCTCTTCTGTGAAACGTTGAAAACATTTCATTCCAATCATACCTCGTATCGATTGGGAATATTTTCCAAAAATAAATGCCTGGATTATAAATAAAAGCCATGAAAAATATCATAGAAAAGTATTTTGAAATTGAGATTGCATATTTTAGGGCAATTTGAGAATGAAAATAATCGATAAAATTAACAGCAAGTATATAACCTGCAAATATATATACATAAGAGCTTCCCTTCTTATGGTTAACCATTAGAGCAGAATCGACTCTATCGAAAACCCGGACCGTTTTTGATTCGATGAATTCAAAGTTCATAAACGTATGAATAGTGTTGTTCTGTAAATGTAATCATTGAATAGTGCCGTCAATTCAGTTATTTAAACTTCAAACTTGAAAAAGATATGTAAAGTTGTTTTTGTCGACAAAGGCGGCATCAATTGGTCCCTTGAATATTCCAGTTTTATTTTTTTTAGGGTTCCAGTATTCGCCGATTACTCTTCTGTTGGATTCATTCTGTGGTCGACTTTTGTTCATAATTTCATAGAAAAAGTTTCCTTTGAAGGCATATATCGATCCGTTCCTATAGTTGAGGACTGCATCGATTTTAGGACTGAGACACAGATTCTGACAATTCTTCAAACGACAAATTCCTTCAAACTTTTTAACTTTCTGTCGATCTTTGCCTACGATCTGAAACTAACCATTAGTTTAACAATAATTGCAACCATTTTAATAAATTTACTGCCGTTTCGTTGGATTGTAATGCAATCGATTGTATCAAACATAATATCAAAAGAGAAACGTTTGAAAACATTTTCAATTTTATTTAATAATAAACAAAACTATCGATTGATTTGAATTTAAAGTCTGTACGAAAATTCATCAATGAATACAAGTTGGATAATCAATTGAATCAGGGTTGATTTTCTCAACTCATTCGGAATCACAGTATAAACTAATAATATTTTTGACATAAACTTTGTTCGTTACTTTCAAAATTTCATAATATGCGCAATGCAAAACGCTATAAAATGAGCAATGCAAAAATGGAAAAATAATGCTAAAGAAAAATTTTTGTTGCAATTCTCATCTTTTGTCACGTAGTGGAGTATCTTTTAAAATTGTCATTTGCCCTAGTTCAAGAATTTAAGGAAAAATTGATTTAACAAATTACCAGTATATCACATTGAATTTTACCACCAAACAAGTGATCCCGGAGTGGCTAAAAACACTCTGAAGCGAAAATTTTTGATACCACTCAACTTTGAAGCGTTCGAAACAAAATGCAAACCAAATTTGAACTTACTCAATTTAAACTAAAATCACCCGATTTAAACTGATTTTGGCCCAAAAGTTGTAATTTTGTCTGTAATTGTGATCTGGCCCTAAGCTTTTGGTTTAAACCACCCTAATAATTCTCTCCCCCCCCCCTCCCCACCCCACCAGTTGAAGTCGATGAGCTTGAGGGTTCCTAACTTTGACAATCAATGAGTTAAGCAATGGCAAATGACTATTTAAAATATGTAATATTTCAGAGTTTATTTCCATTTGATGTAGTAATGGAATAATTGAATGGATTGTAACTCAGAACCACTTCAAAGTAAGATCATCTCAATGATTTCGATTCAAAAGTTTGGACCTTTCTCATTTATTTCGTTTTGATTAATAAGCATTTGACAAAAGTTTATAAAATAATAGAAAACAAAACGTGTAAAACTGAAAATGATTAAAGGTGAAAGCTCAATAAACTTGTAATTCCTATCAATTAGAGCGCATAGGAATAAATGAAGAAATTAATTATTTCATTCTTACATTTCTTTAAAACTATTAAAACTCTTTAAAATTGAATTAATTTTTCATATAATGAAAGCTAAGAAACATTTTTCGGTCAATGATTTTGCTATTTAGAGAAATAATGTATTCAATCACTTCCGAGAGTAATATCTTAAGAAGTTTTCAATTTTTTCATTTCATTTTGATTTTGATTTTTGTATTCATCAAAAATGTTGAGTCGAGTTGTGAATAGTGTCAGAAAAAAATTGAATAACACTTTGAAAGTAGAGAATCGCAAAACTTCGTGGAATAACTTAATTAAAATGCAAAACCAAAGATGTCTTCAAGTATTGTCTGACTTCGAGAAAGTCAATTACAAGGAAGTGATTGATGAACAACAATTGAATCCATGTCTACTCAAAGTAAGCCAGATCGGCAACAGTGCAACTATTGAAGACATAGCCAATACCTTTCCCAACGCTGTGATGATTAAAATAGAAAAGTGTCGAGGCAATAAATTCAAGATTGCGTTCGTTGGATATGAATGTGAAAGTGAAGCCATCAAAACATTCATTTCTTGCAATCAATTGCAGATTAAAGGAATTCAAACTGTTGTCACTTTTGCTGACATTTGTTTCGACAAAACAAATATCGAGTTATAATACAATTGTTTTTTTAATCATATAATTGTAAAATGTTTGCATCAAAACAATGTTGTCTTCAATTCAAATGCTGACCGAATATTCCAAAATCAAAATTCTGAATAAGTAAGCAATAAATGATGAAATATGAGTTGATTTAATCTAACCATCAAAACGTTTAATTTGTTATTTCATTACAAGTATTGCAAATATTGGACTATAAGACAAATTCTAAATAACTGTTAACTTTTAATAAACAATTAATTAATTGACAAATATTTTTCAAATGAAAGTAATTATATTTAATCATTATTTTGATTATTGCGAAGAAGTCGATCGAATTGCAACCAAACCTCACTTTCATTAACCCTATTGTCCGACAAATCCATAACATTTTGAATGAGTAGAGAATTGGGTCGTCTGATACCCTTTTTGGCATATTTTCGGGCTATTTTTTGATGGCTTTTAATAGTTGTTAAACACATTTCTTCGATTACTTTCATGTCTTTAATTATTTTCCAATTGTTTTCTTCAATTAATTCATTTGGAGTTCGCTTTTCGTTCTGAAAGCAGAGCTGTAATAACCGATTACCGATTCCGAAGGAAATCTTTTCGGATACTAATAAATCAATTATTTCGGCGATGGGTTGGGAATCGACTGAACACATCTCAAAGTTCTCTTTGTTTTCTTCCAAAACATTTCTTAGGTCTGAGTCAATGAATTTGAAGATAAAATCATAATTTGATGAATGACTTCGTTTCGCAATTTCAGTGAAGATACGAGTCATTCCGTTTTGAGTCATTAATACAAAAACTTGTTCTAAACTGAGTCCATATTCTTTGAGTAAACGCCGTCGCAATAGATCCGGCATTTCTTTGCCACTAATTTGTCGCTTAAAATCTGAGATATTAATCAAATTGTGTTTATTATAGTCTTCGTCATCTGATAATAAAATGGGTGGTATATTAGGTTCTGGCATAAACCTATAGTCCTGCACAACTTCTTTGTCTCTCATTGGAATCGTTTGCTTGAGTTTCATGTCATACATTCGCGTTTCATTGACTACTTGACCACCGCTTTCAATGACCGCTATTTGTCGTCTAATCTCATATTCAATCGCCGAATGAATGAATCGAAAGGAATTCAAATTTTTTACTTCAGTCCGGATTCCGAGCGATTGATTGGGTCTGCGGACAGAGATATTGGTGTCGACCCGAAGCACTCCCTCTTGCATTTTACAAGAACTAGTTTTAATTGATTTCAAAACTAAAACCAATTCTTGGACCAAACAAACTGCTTCGTCAGCACTTCTCAGATCAGGTTCAAACACAAACTCCATGAGACCAACGCCGGCCCGATTCAGGTCCACCAGAGCTCTGTTGTTAGTCTCGTCCTGAAGTGATTTTCCCGAGTCCTGTTCCAATTGGATTTGCTTTAATATCGATCGTTTCAAATAAGCTTTTTTCGGCTCTTTTTCATTGAAGACAATAAACTCAATGAAACCATTTGTGGCCAATGGATGTCTTTGTTGAGTAATTTGATAGCCGGCCGGCATATCGGCGTAGAAGTAGTGCTTCCGATCAAACTCTGATCGCTTTGATATCTGACAGTTCAAAGACAGTCCTGTGAGGACAGTCGACTCAACGCACTTACGATTAAGAACTGGTAGAGTTCCAGGAAGTGCACAATCAAAATAAGAGACCTGAGTGTTGGGAGCACTCGAATAGGAAGTTCCCGAACTTGAAAACAGTTTAGAATTTGTAGTGATCTGAGAGTGAACTTCGACACCGATTACACTCTCGTATTCAGACATCACTTTAGACGACAAATCAGTTAAATTTGAACACATTTTACGACAATTTATCACTTTTTCGACTTTAAGTTTATTTATTGACAAAATTGATCTCATTTTGAAGAATTCGAATTTTTAATCTTTGAAGTCTTGTTTCAAATTAATAAAATATTCGTTAAACTATCTTTATCATTTTCAGAACGTAGCATGGATAGACCAATCAATGGAATTGTTGCAGAATGAACAAGTTTGTTTAACAAGAATCAAAAATTGATAAAAACATTTTGCTTACAAACAATGTGTGGTTTCTATGGCAACAGTTTTTAGTCAAATATTTTGATCAGAAAAATATATTTTTCTAAACTCTAACCAAACGATGAATTTCATCGAAAGTGATGTCAAATCAAAAACTACAGCAAAGCGTACGATCAAAGACTTCTTCTCAGTTGATCCGACGCACAAAAAGACAAATAGTGTCCAAAGAGTTGCCAAACGTACAAAACTCGACATCGAAGAAGTGCTTTTCGTCAAAGAGGTTACCAAATGTGCGGAAGTGGTAGATATCAGTAGTCAGAGTCAGACTGAGTCAGTAATAAGTGATGAAAGACAACAATCATTTGAAAGTCCAAAACAGGCGCTCAAAGAAGTGTTTGGTTTCGAATCGTTTCGATCTTCACTTCAAGAGAAGGCAATAAAGTGTGTAATCGATGGTAAAAAAGATGCCTTCATTTCAATGCCAACCGGCGCCGGAAAATCGCTTTGCTATCAATTGCCTGCTGTTTGTGACACAAATAAAGTGTCAATAATTGTGTCGCCACTGATAGCACTGATAACGAATCAAATTTCAGCGCTCAAGAAGTTGTCAATCAGTGCCGAAACAATTAACTCTCATTTGGCACCAAATCAACAAAAGAGGATTCGAACGGATCTAATGTCTGATAGAGTGAGCATTAAATTGCTTTATATAACACCAGAAATGGCTGCCACTCAAGGCTTTGGATTTATTATTGAACACCTCTACAAAAGCAATCAATTGAGTCGAGTGGCCATCGATGAGGCCCACTGTGTCTCTCAATGGGGACACGACTTCAGACCTGATTATCTAAAACTGGGACGACTTAAACGGCGCTATCCTAATATCGTTTGGATAGCATTGACGGCAACCGCCTCACAGAAAGTGGTCGAAGACATCATTTCATTGCTGGAATTGAGACAACCGGTCGAGCAATTTGTTTGTCCGAATTTCAGACCTAATTTGTTCTATGATGTCGTCTTCAAAGACATAATTCAAGAGCCAATCAATGATCTCAAAGAATTTGTGTTGAAGGAAATCGGTCCGAAAGACCTGCCGGCGCCCAAAAGCTCTAAGTTTTGTAGCGCTAATCGAGCGGTCATTACTCCCCTCGAGAACAATACAGACGTCGGAATCATTTACTGCCGGACCCGAGCCGTCTGTGAAGACATCGCTAATGCTTTGAGCAAATTTGGGATCCGAGCCAATGCATATCACGCCGGTATGACTCCCCATCAAAGGAAAGACTGTCAGGAAAAGTGGATGTCTGGACTCATTAAATGTATTATCGCTACCGTAAGCTTTGGAATGGGTGTCGATAAGGGGAACGTTAGGTTTGTCATTCATTGGAATCTTCCACAATCATTGACCGGCTATTATCAGGAGTCGGGAAGAGCCGGAAGGGATGGAAAGACTTCTAAGTGTCGAATATATTACTCTATTGAAGACAGAAATACCATTTCATATCTTATAAAACAAGAATCAGAGAAGAAATTGAGTCGCAGTTCGTCTTCAAACCACTTCTCAGGCCATCCATCAAACGAAGAATCGCGGGAAACGATGAAGAGATTTGAAAAAATGGTCAAATATTGCGAAAATGGCCACAAATGCAGACATTCTTCACTATTATTAGAGTTTGTCGGCGATGACTCTGTTGTCAGAATTGGCTGTAAAACCAGTTGTGATGTCTGTACTCAACCAAAATGTGTGGAAAGAAGTTTACAACAGTTCCTGAATATTCAATTGAATAAAAGTCTTAAGACTAATGTCAACACCTGTTATGAAGACGGCGATGACTGGTCTTTACCAAAATATGACGTTCCCCAACATTCTGGTAAAGTTGATGAACGCGACAAAGAGGTGCCACTCATTCACACTATTAAACAAGAATTCAAACGAAGAAATAGAGTTAACGATAACTTACGAATCCCGTCAAATGGCCGTAATATGGGTTTCAGGAGCGCAACAGACGTCTTGGAACCGGCAAATCAAAAGATCAAAGATATGAATCTAACGCTTAGAAACCAATTCCTCGAAAAACTCAAAGAAGAAATCCATCGACACTTAGATCTATTGAAGACTTCAAACAAAACATTGGATTTGAGTGAATCGCAAATAACGAAAATCGCGGCTCAGTTTGAGTTAAATGTTTATAAGACCAAGACTTCTAAAGTGACTTATAGGGCGGCCATCGCTGACTACTTGAGGAATATGAAGAAAGCGTCAGAAAAGTGTGAAATTCATGAATCAATTGTTGGCGTCGTTTCTACAGAAACTGAATCCAATTAAAAGTATTGAAAAATTTGTTTAAATTATACTCTTTTGGCGCAAATTTCTATTCATCTCATCATTTGTTTGAAATTCAATTTTAAGTAAAGATTTAATTCAATGTTTTATTTGACATTAATTTTAATCAAAGGATTGCAAAAAACAATCAAAATCTTAATTTAGTGAAAAACCAGCGATTTTTGCCCGATTTGTAGCGCTCTTCGAATCTGCTTCTGACCTCTCGTCGAGCCTTCCGTTTCTTAGACTGATCTTTGACCACATCTTTATTGGTAATCGATTTGTCGAAATTCATTTCAACCAAATATCTGTTTAATTGCAATCAAATTAGTCACCGATTGTTGTGAGCAGTGCCTCATGTGTTGCAACACATACCGGGTTGGCATCAAATGGTTGTAATTGAATACTTTGACAAATGGTTTGATCTTGTTCCTCTTTGCCTTCTTCTTTTTGCCCATTTTCTTCAGAATAGGTTTGGGGTATCTGTCAATACCGGCGACCAATGCGTGTCCATAACTCTTATCGTTTGTTCCTTCGTCGTGATTGCGGAGAATTACGGCTTTACGTCCGGCATATTTCCCGGCCAACACTAACACCACTTTTCCTGGTTTCATAATTTTGCCCATTTTTGGCCGTTTATTACTAACACACAAATAATCGAAATTAAATTCAATTAAATTAAACAAAAGTCTTAAATAACTTACATTTGGTGTGCACTCAATAAACGGAAAAGGAAATCACTTTCTGTCTGCTCTTCACAAATAACGTCGAGTTTTGCTTTTGATTTGTGTCTCAATTTGAGTCTTTCATTGAGAGACTCGATGCGAGACTTTCCCACTATTGACGAAATCAGAGCAACGATTGACTGATTGATGCAATTGAGGCGGAGTTTCGATATAACATGTGTTCAATGTTTTGATGAGATGTGTATTACGTGTAATAAACATAACTTTAAATAAACTGAAAACTATTTTTTGCATTTTATTTAATTTGGTTTTTGATTTAATACTTTTTTGGTTCAAAATTATTATAAAATGTAAAATTAAATTGAATTCAATTTATTGAAACTAAAGTTTATACAACTTTGAAGTTATTGTGAAATTGGATTAAGTTTTACTGGTTTTTAATAGTTTGTTGAAAGCGATTGAATACAATATGCGAGTCATTCGTAAAATCATTTTATAAGATGTTTCTTAAACGATTCGGATGTGTTTTGTTTTTGGTTCTTCTTATTTGTTTTAATCATTGTTTTTGCATAACTCGTCCGCTAACTAAAGAGGAGATCAATGATTATAAGTAAGGTTTTATCAGATTCTCAAACTTTTAATTGAATTTCTGATTGAATGACACAAATAGAGAGCAAATCGTTTCAATGTTTTATCACTCGTATGAAAGTTATCTAAAATATGCCTCAAATTATGACGAATTGCAACCCATTTCGTGCAAGGGAATGGATACCTGGGGCCATTTCTCTCTGTCCTTAATCGATACTTTGGATACTTTAGTCGTTTTCGGCAATTACTCTGAGTTCCGACGCGTCGCACAACTTGTGATCAAAACCGCAGATTTCAACACAAATATTAATGTTTCGGTTTTTGAGACCAATATTAGAGGTTTTGAATCGATTTTAGTTTTGTTCCAAATTATAATAGATTTGAATTTTAATTGAAGTGATCGGAGGTTTACTTTCTGCTCATTTACTTTCACAAAAAGCTGGTTTGGAGACTGAGACGGGTTGGCCCTGTCAGGGACCACTTCTCAGGCTTGCAGAAGATGCCGCCCGTAGACTATTACCCGGTTTGTTGTCTTCCTCTCATTATTTTCAAGTCATTATTCATTTGTTTGGATAGCTTTCGAAAGTCAGACGGGAATGCCTTACGGAACCGTCAATTTGAGATATGGAGTGCCTGAAAATGAGACTCCAATCACTTGCACTGCAGGCGTCGGAACTTTCGTAGTCGAGTTCTGCACTCTTTCTCGTTTAACAGGAGATCCAATTTTTGAGAACAAAGCCATAAAAGCATTGAAGGCTCTACACAAAAGCCGTTCCAAAATTGGTTTAGTCGGTAATCACATCAATGTAGAGGACGGAAAGTGGACGGCCACTGAAAGTGGAATTGGAGCGGGTGTTGACTCCTATTTCGAATATCTAGTCAAAGGGGCTGTTCTCTTACAAATGCCTCAACTCATGGAAATATTTTATGGTATCTCTCTTTCAAACTCTTAGTTGTATTCAATGTTTTTGTCACTTATTTAGAGAATTATTCTGCAATAAAAAAGTACGTGAAGAAAGAGGACTGGTATGTGTGGGTCCAAATGTCTACGGGTACCCCAACAATGCCTATATTTCAGTCACTGGAGGCTTTTTGGCCGGGAGTTCTGGTTTGCTTTCAATTCAATGTTTGCCGTTTAGGGTCTAATCCATGATTTCAATTAGACTTTGATCGGTGATATCGATTCGGCGAAGAAGACTCTATATAACTACCATCAGATTTGGAAGCAGTACGGATTCACTCCTGAGTTCTATGATATTCCTAATTCAAAATCCAATTCCAAACGCGACGGATATCCTTTAAGACCCGAATTCGCTGAAAGTGTTCTATACTTATACAGAGCCACAAAAGACCCGCATTTGCTTCAAATCGGTGCCGATATTATCGATTCAATTGAGAGTTCGGCCCGAACTGAGTGTGGATTTGCGACCGTCAAGAGTGTCGGCGATCACACCATTGAAGACAGAATGGAGTCATTCTTTTTGGCCGAAACTCTTAAATATTTATATCTTTTGTTCGACGAAACAAACTTTGTTCACAACGACGGCTCAAATGGATATGTAATCGACAGAAATGGCAGTGAATGTGTTGTTGACAGCGGGGGCTATGTTTTCAATACTGAGGCTCATTTGATAGACATCGCAGCCGTTTATTGCTGTTCCCATCAAAAGAATATCGAATCAAATATAATGTCTGACTTTCAAAACAGTTTGGATCTGTTCTCACTTTTAGACTCGGATTCAATTACATCGAATTCTATGCAAAAAATCAGACAAAACTATCGCAAAGAAGTTTTAAGTGAATCTTCAGAAAGTGATTCAAATATTGAGACTCAAAACGAAATTCTGGTCGAAACAGAAACAGAAACAGATTTCTCTGAAACACCACTCGATTCGAGCGATAACTCAGAAGTTATTATTCTAACGAAACAAAAGACAGAATCGAAAACTGAGTTCGAATTCATTGAAGTTATGAATGAAGACAAGGATTCGGTAAAAGAGAGAAATACTATATTTTCTGAAACATCGATTATCAAAACAATATCGGATGAGACCATTGTGTCCACTGATGTCAATCTTTTGCCAACTTTGGACTCGAGCTTAAGTTCAATCGATTTGCCAAATGTCGAGAAAACCTTTTCTCAAGATTTCAGCTCAAAGTCAAGTTCAGAGAATGTGATTAAAACTGATTTCAGTGCTTTGTCTTTGTCTTCAGAACTTTCAAAAACTTTTGAATTGACCTCAAATTCTTTGTCAGCACCAGAAGTGATAGAACCGACTCATTCTATAGAGGGATGGCATTCAAAGTCAACCGATGAAGAGGTTACAGAAAAGATATCTGTTATCAAAGATAATACACTAATCACTGATAAACTCTACGAAAATGTTTTGAAGATTTTAAATAATAATTCTGTGAATCAAAACTTATTGAATATCTCTTCGGATAACATGACTTCTTTGGAGGATATCTTCGAAATACCTGCCATTAATTATGAACTATTGTTATGTCCGTCGCAGCCATTCCTCTCTAGGCTTTCAAATTTTGGTCAAATGATTATTTATAGCTAAATATTTTTAATATTATTTTTAATTATTTTTAAGTCAATCAATAAATGTTTATTTTTGAAGAGATGTCAGAGACGTCAGAGACATCTGAAATCATTTTATCCTAAACTTCAGATTTAACTACAAAACTAAAGACCTTGAATTTAAAGCCGTGATCGTCTAGTGGTTAGGACATTGCGTTGTGGCCGCAATAACCCAGGTTCAAATCCTGGTCACGGCAAACTTTTATCTTTGATAAAACGTTACTTTTCACAGCTCTTTATGATATTAAAACTTATATTTACTTTCGATATATTCTTAAATCATAGATAACTAAATAATTGTTTGTTTGACATTTTAAGAGTTTTATCTGATGTTCAAACTCGCACTAAGAGTTATGCCTTTTTTGCATTAGATTTACGTTTTGATAAGCTATTAATTTTAATTAAAAAGGCACAACATTTATAGGAGTTATACTCGATTTCTATCAAATCATTTGCAGTGTTTTGTAAACAAATTAGTGAAAAACAATACGTTTTGATGTTTTCTTCAGATAATTACAATTATTTTGAAAGAATCGATCAAATATTCCGACGAATATTCAGTTTAATGAATAAGTGATTCAAATGATTATTAGTTATCAAAGAATTAATGATTGTAATAGAAGTCAATTATCTGTTTTATTTGTCTAAATGTCAATTATGTCTTCAATTGGTGGTGTAATCAGTGGTCAATTGACAACTAATGCAAGCGATGAGCCGCCAACAAATGAGCCCGAATTGAACTCGGTTTGGCCAATGGTGGCCGGATTTTTCGCTTTTTTAGCCCTTTTTATGTCCATTTGGGAAATATCTCAACATTTAAGGCATTACAACAAACCTTATCTCCAGAAATATGTGGTTCGCATCCTATGGATGGTTCCCATATATGCCATGAATTCGGTTAATATTTCATTATTTATTTGCCCTTTGAATCGATGAACTGATTTCTTATTTTTATGGAAATCTATTTCTTTTAAATAATCGTTGAGTTTATTTCAAATCAATGTATTTTTACATTTCAGTGGATGGCAATGAACTTACCGCTAATCGCTATATATGTGGACACTCTTCGGGAGTGTTACGAAGCGTTTGTTATCTACAGTTTTATGAAATATTTGCTAAACTTTTTGTTTTATGAAATGGACGCCGAAGTGACCATTGATTGTAAGCCTGGAGTCAAACACTTGTTTCCGCTCTGTTTTCTGCCGACGTGTGTCGGTGGCAGACGTTTCTTAAACCGATGCAAACACGGAATTCTTCAGTACACAGTCATCCGTCCCATTACCACATTCTTAGCGCTGTTTGTATTATCAGTCAATTCCTCGAATATATCTCAAAACTAATTCCAATTTTTTTTATAGATTTTTCCAAATTCTAAATGTTTATGGTGAGGGAAAATATTCACTCGGATATGCTTATCCCTACTTACTAGTCATCAACAATATTTCCCAAATGGTATAATTTAACTGATATTTGATCAAAATTGCTTATATTTGGTTAAACAGATAGCGATGTATTGTTTGGTAATATTCTATACGAGTTATAAACATGAGTTGACTCCTATGAAGCCTTTGCCAAAGTTTTTGTGCATAAAAGCCGTTATTTTCTTCTCCTTTTTGTCAGTATTTCATTTTATTTCAAATTTTCTATTCATTTGATTTTATGTTTTTCGATAATTTCAGTCAAGGAGTGATAATTTCGATACTTATTCGGATCCATATTATAACGGAAGCCTTCATTCCTAATTCGTTTGATGATCACGCAATTGCTCGCAATCTTCAGGTAAGGCCTTTCTATTCAATAATCGCTTCCAACTTATCATATAAACATCGGAATTGATTTTAGGAATTCCTCATATGTTTTGAGATGTTTTTGGCGGCCGTCGCACATCTTTATGCGTTTTCGCACAAACCGTTTGTAGATTTGGCGGCAGTTAATGATCCGATTTGCTTCTCATTCATGAGAATCCTGGATCTCTCCGACGAAAGATCAGATATCAACGACCACTTTAGACAAATCAGTCCGTTTCCTCTTTTTAATGGCTTTACTTTTAAACTTTTCGTTGAAAACTTAGGAATTCGATTACGAGATGTCTTTCGGAGACGAAGAAGAATTGAAGAAAATAGTAATGAAGAGAACAGTCCTCTCATACCTTTACAACAGAGAGATTCTAAAACCAGAAGCAATCAATTGTTGCAATCATATGAAAGCGTTTGACTCAATAGTATTTCCCTTCAAAACATTGTTTTAATCGAATTTAATTCAAATATATTTTATATTCAAAGAGTTTTTGACGAATAAATTATTTTCAAATAATTTGTGTTTTACTCAAATACAGTGTCTCTGAAATAAGGGACAAAATATGTCTTTAATTGCAGTTCTGAAAGAGATAATTATAATATCGATTTCTATTTATGCTGAACCAACCTTGTATTCAACTACTTAACCATGCAACTTTTATTAAACTTTGATCCTTTCTGTTTCTAATTTGGAGATTTTTGCTGAAAAAGAACCACTCAAATGGTGTTATTGAGTTCGAGTGCAGTCATTACCGATAATCATAATCTCTAAACATTGTTAACACTGCAAATGGTTCAATATGAGCATGGTTAATATTCACAATAAATATGAAAAATAATAATTAGTTTTTTGGCAATATTGGGATCTATTAGGAAGTGGCGCCACTTCGGGAGGCTCTCCATAACTAATACAGTGTAAGAAATAAATTGCTCATTAATTTCAAGAAATTTAATCTTTTAATGATATCATGTTTTGCACGCATTTCGGTTGAAATCATTTTAAATAGATTTCAAATATTTATTTAATTGCTTATAGTTTTATTTAAAATCATTTTTGTGGTCTAAACGTATATATCTTTTAATCAATTGATTTCAACCTAATTTAAGACAAAGACAACAACAAAAAGAAGCGTTTAATGAGTTCAATGCCCACCGATTCTGATTTTGAAGAGTTATCTAATGAATGGTCACTTATGTCGCAGTCATCGCAATCACCGCAAACATCAATCATAAAAGAGATAACGCGCTGTCGGATAAGTTGCGCGCAGACACAGCCGGCCATCGATTGTGTGAACTGTTTAGACGATTATTCACTTCTTCTCATATTCTCGAAACTATCGTTTGTCGAAAAAATAACGGCTCGAAAAGTCTGCCAAAAGTGGAAACATTTGATCGACAAATCGATTCGATGTCAGAACTCAGTCGGAGTAACCATCAGTTTCGCCGTCTGTCAAGATGTCAAACATCAGGTATCTGTCAATGAATGTGTGGGCGATCTTTTTGACAGCGCTATCGAAGGGGCTGTCAATACGAAGTGGTATTTCGTCAATGCTTTGAATTTGTCTCCAATTCTATCCAAATGTCCGAATTTAAAGTCACTAATACTTCAAAATTGCATTTTCTGTCGCGAAGTACTGGAAGTGTTCTCAACAGACTGTTCATCAAAGTTGGAACACTTGGATCTGAGTCATAGCTCGTGTAATATCAACGAAATCCTTCAAATAATTAGTGACAAATGCAGTCAAACTTTAAGACACGTTATGCTCGAAGACAATGAAATCAATGATTCGGGACTCAAAAGTCTGATCACTTGTTGCCAACAAATGGAAGTCTTGATATTAGATAGAAATGTGGAAATCACTGGCAATCACTTTGATTTGTTCGGAGACAAAATTAGTTATCTTTCAATTGTGGGCTGCAATAGTATAGAAGAGTCGGGTATAAAAGCACTGGTTTCGGAAAATGGCAAACACTTGACTCATATCAGAATCGGAGATTCAATAACGCCTTCGATGTTTCAAATGATTTGCGAACAAATGACTTCTCTGAAGACACTTGAGTTTAATGGTTTCAAAGGCGATGCGACCAACGCTTCAAATGTTTATAATTCAATATCACTCTTGGAATCACTGCAAGAATTGATTTTAACGGTTCCGCGAATCTCTTTCGACACCCAATTAATTGCTATTTTACGCAAATGCCATGACTTGAGGAAAGTGAAGATCAACGGCGCGATTATTACCAACACATCTCTCAAACAAATCGCAGTCAACTGTCCTCTTATCGAACAGATATCTATCATTCCTTCAGATGCTGTGAGCAAT
Organism: Edwardzetes edwardsi; assembly: GCA_034693445.1. Taxonomy (NCBI): domain Eukaryota; kingdom Metazoa; phylum Arthropoda; class Arachnida; order Sarcoptiformes; family Ceratozetidae; genus Edwardzetes; species Edwardzetes edwardsi. The sequence continues at coordinate 24,000 of JAQFXL010000040.1, read as the reverse complement.
AGTTCCATAACCGATGAGTGTCGTTACGAATTGGGCGCACTTTTGCATCTTAGAAGTCTGTCTCTATGCGGTTCATCCATAACTGACCAATTCGTTGAGATAATCGGCTGCTGTCGGCGCCTGACTTTTATTGAATTGGATTCGTGTAAATGTATAACAAACAAGTCTTTGAAGCACTTCATCGAAGTCGCGAAAATGCGTCCAAACGATAGGATAATGCTTTTCATCCAAAGAACTAATATTTCAAAGCCTTCAGAGGATATACCCCCAAACCTAACCGTTTTCGGCACTTGGATTATGTGATTGTCTGAGAATAAGCGACGGTTTCTTTAATTTGGTTTCGTTATAACTTTTATTAATTTTATCCAAAAATTTAATTTTAAATTTTTATTTAAAAAATTTAAAACATTTAATATTTATTCAAATAAATGGTTTAAAAATAGATTTATTGAATATTAAGTACAAAATCTATGTCTTAATGTTTTAGCGATTAATTTGACTTTTGAGTCGATATTTTAACATTAAATTCAAAAGAATTAAATAATATAAACTTGGTCTTAATTAATTGAAACAATCTATAAAAGCGATTTGCTATTCATTGGTCTCATACTAACACATAATGTGATGAATAATAATAAATACATTAATTGAAAGTCTCATCGAATTGAGTACTAAAGTAAGCCTAAGGTTATTAAATTTAGTTAAAGACTGATTGTTATGCATTAGGTGAGAGGTCCTCTTAATCACAAAATGAAGGCAAATTCTTTTATCAGTGCTTTATATTTTGAAATTGACAAGAACCATTTTACCCCTTCACTGACTCCTCTGTAGGATAATTTTGGAAAACCTGATTTTTTGCTGCAGTCAAAGAGCTTGCGGATCCCTTGTACACACCCTGCAGAATCGGCAGAATCGGCAGAATCTCTTAATCAACAAAAAGGGCCATTTACTGAAGATTTGAAAATGTCTTAAATATGACTCAAATATAAACCAATAATAAAATTTTTCTCAACAGTTTATAAACAGATTTACATTGGAGTGCCATATAGTCAGTACTCAAATCAAAATAGTATATTAAAATTGAAGCTCAAATAGAATTATCAAATATCCTGGAAGAGTCTGATTTTGTATTACTACCTTGACAACTCATTTGTTTGCTTTCTCCAGAGAAAAGGTCTGAATTTTCAGATTTTTCATATTTTGAATACACTGGAGTGTCATTATAATCAAGACGATTGGTTTAAACAATCTGTTGATAATAGAGGAATGTTGACTATAGAGGACATTGTATTGAAAACATATTCAAATAAAAGGTTTATTATTTAAATGACATTATATTTAGATTTTACATCAAATACTGCTATTTATTGTAAATAATCAGTTATTTTACACTTTTTGAGAAATTTGAGTGAATTTTGAGTCAAATTTATTGTTGATTATAAAGGAGTAGTTTTAATACAGTTTTCTATTAGAGTGGTCTAAACATAGCGCTCATTATAGAGGAAACAAATGTTGACTATAAGCGACTATTTTTAACATTAAAGTCTATTGAAGTGGATTTGGAATCTAGAAGTTGTTGATTATAAAGGAAAATTCATTATATTGGCACTTCAGTGTAGTGACAACTTTCTGATCTGATTGTGAAACTTTCATCATGATCAATTGAATTGAACTTTAAGTGAAACTCAAATATAATCGGTGTATAATCGGTGAGTATTAAGTAAAGATTTTTATATGTGTAAGGGTGTGGAAAAGGAACCATTCATTGATAACTCATCTATGCCTTACACTTCTCCACGCATTTCAGTTCATTTGAAAGCGAACGATAAAATTTTACAATTGAATAATCAAAATTGATGAATCAAAAATAGAGTGGCTAAAGAGTCACCTTGACACTTTTCATAATAACTTCAACCAAATTAGTGCGATTGGTGCGACAGATACGCACTAATTTGGTTGAAGTTATTCTGGAAAGTATCAAAGGCACTCTTTAGCCACTGTGACTAGGTGTTTTCTGATTTTTCCACAACTTGAAATAAACCTTAGTGACACATTTTCTCGGTAGTTTTCTACCAATTATAAACAGAAGCTAGGTCATATTGATTTGCTGTGCAAACTTTAGAGTCTAAAGTTTAGACTCAATGTTAAGTAGATATGTATCTCCAAATGAGTTGAAACCACTCCAAACATCATTTGTCATATTTGTTATCATTTCATCCGAACTGTTGTTCTAAGCCTTTGAAAGGCTATAAAAGGAAATTGCAATTCAAAGAAAGTGGTCATTCCTTCACTCTTTTTAAACGCTTAAATCAGTTAATTTCAGACTATTTTAGTTTTAACTAAATTCAAGTGAATCTCAAAAATGAATGCTTTTTCTTCTTTTATTTATTTGCTGTTTTTGGGCAAAGTTTTGTCCGATTCAGTCAATCAAAGCTCATACGAATCGAGAATATCGTCCACTTCCACACTATCGTCACTTTTGTATCCAAATGTTTTCATCGATAAACCTAAAGACACGCCAAAGGAGTCATCAGAATATGAGGGAACAACTAAATCGAGTGAATCGGCGACAGTATTAACAGCCGTCCAATTCTATCAAACTAATTGGTGTCAACGAATGCTACGCCCATCTGCCCCCACCACTATTCCCAGCTCTTTAAAGCTGTCAGAATTTGAGGAAATGTTTGTTATTCCAGGCTATCGGTCATTATGGTATCGGAGTTGCTATCTGCCCCACCGGAGCGCAAATATTGCCTCGACTCTCAGTGGAAGAGTGATTGGTATGGCAAATTCCGTGATTCACAGAATAGTCGGCACCGCCAACACTGCTTTTGATCCCGAATCTGATGTTATCAGAGATATGTTGGTTCGACCCACTCCTCAATAACTTTTAATCTATACATTTGTTAACGTCTTCGCCAATCATTGTATTCAAACTCAAATGCATAAAATTTTAAGTTTTTAACTAAAAGCTCTTTTTTTTAATTCAATAAATTGTCAAATCTATCACTCATTTGCATTACAATAAAGAATAATTGAGAAATCGAATTATAAGCAGGGTCATTTAATTATATGCCAAAAATAATTGGCAACAGATGTCTCTGTGTATGTCATAAAACACGTGCTTAATATGTATTGATTTGAGTGCAAAATAAGCATAAATTTAAAAGCCTTCAGATTTGATTGAAATTCTTCACCTATTTGTATAGTTGATTGCAAGAACCTATTATTTATTTGCGGCTGAGATATTGGTCCAAAATATAGATAAATGGAATCGATGGACACAAGAGAATGGCCCGAAAAGGCTAAATGTAATCAACAATATGTGATCAGTTTTGTGACAAAAGAAAGTCGTTTTGCTGTTCCCTCCACTCCTTTCTCAATAAACGGATCAACTCTTGGATTGGAATTGAATTCATTGATTAAAACGTTAATTAATGAAAGTAATGATAACGAAAATGAACTGAATTTAGTGGACATTGAGTTTGATTTTCTGATTAACTCAAAGCTATTGCGGTCTTCTGTCGGAGAGTTTGTCGAAAGCGAACGATTAAATCCCGAAAATCAGGTCGTAATCGAGTTTATACTGAAGTCTAGTCCACCGAAACCCCATAACTCTCTACTACACGACGACTGGGTTTCATGTGTTGACTCAAAAGACAATTGGGTTATAAGTGGCTGTTATGACAGTTCTGTCCATATTTGGGATTTGAAAGCCGAAGGATCGCACAAAATCACAATACCGGCCCATTTAGCGCCAGTTAAAGCTATTAAATGGATTTCCGGTCATTCAGGCGATGATAGTGACCATATGTTTGTGTCCAGTTCTCACGACGAGACCGCAGTTGTCTGGAAGTGGAACTCAAACACGAATCAAGTGGAATATCTCTTCTCATGTAGGGGTCACTCCCGGTCTGTTGATTGTCTCGATGTGAATAACGACTTAATAGCGAGCGGTTCTTACGACCAAATGCTCAAAGTTTGGTCAATTGTCGATCAAACTAAAGACACAGAAGAGAGTGAAGGAACCACTTCTAAGCAAAAGAAACTCAAGAAGAATGACGGCTCGCAAAGCATTGATAAAAAGCGAACCCCTATTATCACAATGTCTGGACATAAAGAAGCGATAACCGGATGTGTTTGGATCAAAAACAGCGACAGTTTGCAAACTGGTATCGCAGACGTCGGCACCTGTTCTATGGATAACACAATTCGGTTGTGGGATATAGAAGTCGGACAGAATAAACAAACTCTAACCGGGAATAAAGCATTTTTGTCGGTCTCTTACTCTTCTTTCAACCATTGCTTACTCACCGGTTCCTGTGATCGACACATCCGTCTGTGGGACCCGCGAACCGATTCGGGCTCTTTCGTCAAACAAGTCTATAGTTCTCATCAGTCATGGGTTTCGTCCATAGATTGGTCCGAAGTTAATGAAAATCAATTTGTTTCGGGTTCTTATGATTCTGTTGTAAAGCAATGGGATATTCGCTCTTCAAATGTACCTCTTTATGACCTGATTGGACACGAAGATAAAGTTCTTTGCGTCAACTGGTCATCAGATAAATATATAATTAGTGGTTCCGTTGACAACCATTTAAAGATATTTTCAAATTTTGACAAAAAACAGCAAAAGTAGGAAATTTTATTTGAATTATAAAATAAAAAGAATATTATTGTTATTTCCAATAAAGTATCGATCAATAGATCAGTCCATTCGAGTCTTGAGTGTTCTTTCGGTGATCTTATCCTTTTCAATAACATAGACAACAGCCCCCCATCCAGACATGGCGTCCCTATCGAACGCATTGACCAAAGCCTGAGAGATGGTCTCGAAGAGATCGTCGGGTTCGAGGTCTGGCTGCCAAAGAGCTTCACACATACCAAACGCCTGTTCAACACAAGTACCCGAAACCACAAAGTCGTCCGGACTGTTAAGACATCCAATAAGATCGGTATTTGCGATATAAGGTTCGCCTGTCTTTTGGTCGATGCCTGCAATTACCGGCTCTACAAAGTAAGGTCCAAACCGGCGCTCATATAATAGGTTGGCCACAACTGAGGCCAAAGTCTTAGGACTTATTCTTCTATTTTCGCGCAATTCATACAAATTGATTCTGAATTTGAGTCGTTGTGCGACAGTGAGTGTGTCTGTGGCCAAACCGGGCAGTCCTATCATTAAGTGCGGACCCATTTCATAGATCTTTTTGAAATCCGTCGAAACGGTGTGTCCGCGAATTCCGAGACGTCTGTCGGCAGCGATGGCCACACATCCCTTTCCTTTCATGGCTATGACACAGCCGCCATTATATGCCATAATACTCTAATTGTCATTAAATATCATTAATTAAACTCAACGCCAATAAGACACTAATTCTCACCATTTTGTCCCGATTTCTATTCAAAGCGATTTACGAACAGAAATATTAATTCAATTAAAATAAGTTTCGTTTAGTTTTGACAAAAAGGTTGTATTCATTCACTTTTCATCACTATTTGAGTCTCTCCTCACAAACTGCAAGTCATATAACGAGCGCTCTATTCATAAACAGCGTTACAATAAGTGTGGGACGACTGTAGACTCACTAATGAATCATTAGTAGGGTTGTGAGCAGTGAAATGTTCGCAAAATTTAGGCTCCCTTGAAGATTTAGCTTAAATTTTCAACCCTTGATTCATTAGTAATGAATATTCTTGAATAAAAAATCGGAATCACTCTTTTGGAATCAATAAGAATGAGTTGGGATTTTCGTGCGAAGAAATAGCCCATCAGTAGCCCATCAATAGACCATCAGTAGCCCATCAGTAGCCCATCAGTAGCCCATCGGTAGCCCATCAGTAGCCCATCAGTAGCCCATCAGTAGCCCATCAGTAGCCCATCAGTAGCCCATCGGTAGCCCATCGGTAGCCCATCAGTAGCCCATCAGTAGCCCATCAGTAGCCCATCAGTAGCCCATCAGTAGCCCATCAGTAGCCCATCAGTAGCCCATCGGTAGCCCAAAATCAATTCTCTGCTAAATTTAGTTGAAGTCACCATAAATTCGTTTTAAATCCAATTTCAGCGCCGACTAATTTCCTGTTTGAAAAACTTCATGGTTGGGATTTATCAGAATTTTCGAAGTCAATTGACTCAATTGGTTTATCCTAGTTATAAGTGAATTGTTTGAAAGTGTCGTTTTGTTTATTCGACTTCTCAAACAATATTCAATTGAACTCAAATTATTGAAACTTTTGATTAAAAGTGTTTTCATTGAGTTTATTGTTATAACTATTTATGAAATTTCCGTTAAAAAGTGATTCAAATTCATTAAAATTCGCAATTAATCGATAATTGATCCGAAATAAGACTTTAAATTAAAAACATGAGTGAAGACAAGAAATTTTCGAAGACAACATCTTCGAGTTCGCAAACATCACTGACTAGTATGGGAATGGGACCATCGCTCGCATCAAAATCAACTGATGGCTCCGGTGCTGAGGGCGAAACATCCACTTCTTCGAGATTAACACCTGAAGGTATTATTCAGTATTAACACTTTCCAGTTTAAACAGTTTCACCCCTCAATAGGTGGTGCGCCTCCTGGGGAAACCGTTTACGATTTCATAGCATTCCTTATCTATTGTTCGGTACACAAGAAGTTTGCTTTGAGTAAAGCAGACAAAGCTGTTTGGATGCCATTCGTTGTGATTCCTCCCTCTAAGACATATAAAGTCTCAGCCGCTGATGGAATTTGTATTGTTCTAAGTAAAGGTCATAAAGAACTGGACGCTATTCTTCAGAAGAAGCCACCGGTCAAAGAGAGTATAAGCGCTCAGTTGACAAGAATTCAATTACCAAATAATAAGTTCATAACTCAAATGATACAAATCGTTAAATTAGATGCCAGTAATGATGACTTCAAGTGTTGTCAAAACACTAAACGTATTCATTGGTTCCCGAAGAATGATGTTCTTAATGGAAATATTGAGAAAGTCTTGGGACCGGAAGTCACACAAATGGCTAAAATGATCGGAAAAGATATCGTTCTGTCGATTGAAGAATTCGGTTTAGAAAAAGTCTTTAAATATATTGACTACGAATCGAATGACATTTCAAACTCAGAGCAAAAATTGTTGAAATCTCTTGAAATCGATCGAAAAGATTTGGAGAAACTTTATGTCGATTTCATTGACCACTGCTTTCCGTCGTTTTTTATGAGTATTGAATCTTTCAAAGATTATATGACTGATTACGGCTATGATCGGAATGACCCTCGTCTTATTCGGATGTTTAACGCTTTCAGCATTCAAGGCAATCAGTTCCTTAATTTTCAGGAATTCCTCTTAGGTTTGGCTGCTATGGAACCCAACGCTTTTCACGAAGAATTCAGGTTTGAGTTCATATTTCGATTCTATGACTCAGATCGCGACCAAACCCTGACTGAAGACAAAATCAAGATAATGCTAAAAGACATGTTTGATAAAGAAGACGAGAGTGTCCTTAAAAACAAAGCTAAGGATGTGGTGACGGCTATAGCTGCCAAAGATAACAAAATAAGTTATCAAGACTTTTATAAATCAATTACTTGCGGGGATTTGAAAGGCACCCAAACTTTGTGCAGATCTTCAAAACCATTTTTAGTCGAAGTGAGTAAATCGATGGCAGAAAAATCAAGGAAAAGAAAGACAGCACAGGACGCTCTGGGCTTTCTTAAGGCTAACCGCAAGAATAAAGGTGTCTGTTACGGATGTCGGGGCAAAAAGTTTGATTACGGACTCCATTCCGTAAAATTCGATACAACTGGACGTTGTGTTGAACCTCGAAGAATATTTGAACGTAATTTGATTTCATTTTGTATTGTTAACCTTGATCGTTTGTTTGTCTTCAGCCCATAGTCTTCATGAAGAAGAAATGACTTCTCAACGATTTTCAATGGAATACAAATTCAATTCAAGATCTATCGCTCAGGTGTTCCTCGATTTGATCAGAGATTTTTGTGGAATCAAAGTCAAAGACAGAGGTTTTTTGAGTGAAGAAAAGGAACTTCTGGTCAAATATCTGACAAATCTGTGTTCAGATGCAAAGAGTTTGTTCTGTCACGAAGAGAGAGTCATGAAATTGAATTCTCCGATTTACGTCATCGGCGACATTGGCGCCAATCTCGATGACCTCTTTTCAATGGAAAGTCTTTTGTGGCACAGCTTTCCCATAATTTCGGCGAATTATCTATTTTTAGGCAATTTTGTCGAGTTTGGAAAGAATGGTATCGAATCCATCATCTATTTGTTGTCACTTAAACTGATAGTTCCCAACAAAATATTCCTTCTGAGAGGTTGTCATGAAGTCAAGGACTTTCAAAAAGAACATAATTTCCAAAATGAATGTCTTAAAAAATATGGACAACAAATAGGTTTGAAAGTCTGGGAACTAATTAATAGTGTGTTCGATGAGATGCCTATCGCTGTAATCATTGATGAATCGATATTCTGTGCAAATGGAGGGATTCCTCAATTTGATTCAAAAGTGGAAGATATAAATGCATTCGCTTTGGATCTGAAACGTCCCGAAAAATATTCTGAAATCGCAAATCAGGTATTCGATAGATATTTAAAAAAAAAGTTTAATTTTATATTGAATTCATTGAAAAACATTCAAAAGTGATGAGATTTTTGTCGTCAAAAATAAAAACTTAAATCTATATATTTTTTACATTCAGTTTCTCAATATTTTTATCATTAAAACAGATACTAAACAACGAACCGCTAACTCCTGATATAAAAGTTGAAGACTTGAGTAAAGGGTTCGCTCCCAACAAAAGCCGAAGAAATGCTTTTTGGTTTAATGAGAAAGCAGTCAATCAATTTCTTGAGAGCAATGGATTCACTCATATTATCCGATCAAATAATGTTTATAATAGTAACGGATATGCCTTTCATTTTGGTGACAAATGTTTGACCGTTTTCTCCAATTCCAACTTCAAAGATAACAATGAATTGGCGACAGCTTTCGTGGACAACGATAAGATCAGAATCGTGACAATCGAGACAAAAAACACCGACAATAAGAACAGAAATAATAATTCAGTTTAATATTCCGTTCAATTGAATTGTTTTTCAAATTTCTTAAACAAATTTTTTTTATTCAAAATGAATTCAAAAGAAATGAATTAAAAGTTTATTTAAAATAATAAAAAAAAAATTCAAATAATTTCTTTCTTTCTTTAAATAACTTTATATTCAATTGAAATTTTAAGGCCTTTGAGAAGTCATATAAGTTGTATCCTTTGTGTGATCGGTGGCATTGGTCGCAACCATTGCTCCCGAAATGTCATTTTTGCTGCGATTCTTTGGCTGAACTGCGAAAACAGAAACACTGACCAAAGAAATAATAATCACAAATCCGATCAGTAGTACAATGAAGTGCATCCAAGGGGGCCAATAGCATTGGAACGACTCTTCACCAAAGTCTTTGCAGTCAATACTTTTTGTTAGATTTGCCTTTCGTTGGTCTAATGAGTTCTTCAGTTCTTCGCATTTATAACTCTTGATAGCAGTTTCTATGCATTCAGTCCAAAGCCATTCCTCACAGCAATCGACTGCAAGTTTAACATCATACTCATGACTCTTCTTGGTCCTCTCTTTGGCCATTTCAAGGTTCAGATCACAAGAAATGGATTTCTTTTCACATTTATTCTGTGCCAAAATAAATGGATTCAAATAAAGTGACGAAATAAAGAAATAAGAAAACATTTCAAACATTTTCATCAAATATCAAACTTTAGTTTTGATTATATTTTACATAAAAATGCCGTTTAGTTTGAACTAACTTTTAATGAATGCCTCGCGAGATAAATACCGTTTTCTCTCACTTATGAGCACTTATAAGTCAATTTCTGCAAATTCATGTCTTCCCGAAACTCAGTGCACTTATATCTCAGTGTAAGTGCACCCTTTATCAGAGACCAAGATATAAGTGCACTCAATGTCTGAAAGTTTTTGATGGAGACCCGAATTGTCACCCTTTTTACTCAAATTACTATATTTGAAGCGATTTATTATCCGAGCAATGATTGAAAAGTGATGAGAGCTTACAATTTGAAAAATGGGCATAAAATATAAAATAAAATATACTGCGATATAAGTACATCCCTTATCAGAGACTAAGATATAAGTGCGCCCCTTATGAGTCAGAGAAAACGGTAAATGAATAAACTTAGCGCTTATTTATTAATAACTTGTAATTATAATTCATAACTTTTGGTTAAAGTTGAAAAAAGTGATCAATCAATCGATTGTAAGTAAAGCGTTGGACAAAGGTTAACCAAAAGGGCGATCGGAATCACCCACACTAGTTTGTAGCGCCCACCTCCCCCTCCCTGGGGATTGTTTATTTCGAAAGCGAAATAAAACAAGTTTTTGATGCGATTCGTGAGAACTCGATATTTATTGCAAAACAATTGAATACTCAAAAGAAGCGATAAAATGATTGTATATTAAAATAATAAATAAATGAAAAATAAAATAAAAAATAACAAAATCTCTATTTTTCTCAAATGTAAGAAACAAATGATTAAACTTTGAAAACATTTTTCTCTAACTTTTGTAAAAATCATTTAAAAAATGCTAAAACTTTTCTCTCGAAACCATTAGAGATATTGTATTTCCCGTTGACTCAAAAATATGGTTCGCTTTATCTTTGGTCACATTTTGCAGATCAATGCCATCGATTTGAAGAATCCGATCACCAATTTTGAGGGCAGTACTCGCAGAACCGGCCGGTTCTACACTCGACACGAAAATACCCTAAAATATAAACCAAACTGTAAGGAATGTTTGCATACAATTTGAATCCAACCGTTGAATCATTCAATCGATTGGAATGGAGTCCACTCTCTATACTGAATCCAAGACCAGGGTTTTTAACAATTATCACAGGAAACTATTCAACGATTCAATTAAAACGCAATCATTTCAGACTTAATACTCACGACATGTGCACTACTGTTGGATATAAATCTATTGGAAATGGTGTTCGAGTTGTTTAATGAATGCGTTGAAACACTCGAACCGTTTGTTTGAATCATATTTTCAATAAAATTTATTCCATTTGTGGTATTCTTCGAATTAATGTCTTCGGGACCGAAAACTGTATGAGAGGTTGAGTTTTGACCGATTAGTGGTTTGGGATGAGTGTAGAAGTCGTGCGAAAACTTGTGGAAAATGAATTGTGAGGACGCGCTTTGCGGCTGTTTTTGTCGACTACTGCTGACAACTGGTACTCCTATTTCTGGGTCCAATTGGAAATTGGCATAATTTGTAGGCTCAGAAGGAAGAGGAGGAGTCGACTGATTATTGGTTTCAACAACAGTGAACTCATTGCGTGATAGAGAGCATTGACTAGTGTTCGCACTCGGATTCCCACTGCCATTACTGGTCTCAATGCTGTGCGACCGACGACCAGAACACACAGAAACGGGTCTTTCACTACCACTCGAGGGATATAAAGAGCCGATAGAAGAGTTGGAATTCACGTCAATTGAATTCCCAAAAACTGTTTTATCGGTGGATAAGTCTGAAGGCGTCGGCGTTTTTCGAGTATTATTCGGATTTTCTGTTGAGGTTTGCATAAGACGTAAATCCAAAGCTTTTGGCGTCTCTTTTGTTTCATTATTTGTTTGGTATTTTTCGTTTGAAATGTTTTTCATTTCATAAGTTTTGATGTCTTTTTGCGAATCAAATTCAGACCTTTTATTACAATTAGATTCGTAAGGCTTTTGAATCAGAGCTGAAACGGAATCAAACTCTTTGGGCACCACTCGTTTGAGTCGATCAAAACGTTTGGAAGTCAGCTCACAATCACTCGAATATCCAGTAATGATATCGACAGACGTTTTATCTTTCGAGTGGACCTCAACATCACTTCTGTAACCTCTTTCGTGATCTTCTTTAGTGATAATAATTTTAGATTTGATTCTTCTTTCGACCGGACTTTTCATAGAAGTCGACGAGTTATTGACCGCCACTTTATAACTACCTTTGCGTTCATGCGATGACTTATTGCTGGAATCGTCACTCTTTTCGGTTTCGTCTGCTTTTATGAGTTGAGATATTTTATTGGCCACTAATTCTAAATGACTTGAGTTTAGAGCCCCTAAAAAGGGATTAAATTCATCGATCATTCATTAAATTTCAATATTTTATCAAAAATTAAATTACTTTTTTGGTGAGTGAAGGATGAATTGACGGGAAGAGAGCTTGGTCGTTTAGCTACATCAGAGCTTATGTTGACTTCAGTTTTGGCCGCTTTGGATACTTTGGCCTCTTTTATCTCAAATGAAGCCGATTTCGGATCAATTTCGCGATGGATTTGATTCTTTGGATCTGAAAGTGTCGAATCAAAGTAATTATCGGTGGAGACCTCAGTACTGAAGGTTTCAGTGTTGGGCTCTTTTTGCTTAAGAGCGAGATTTCGAGCGTGTCGGGCGTGTGCTTTCAGTTCTTTTGGATAGGGTGTCGGCGCTCTGATTAGTTTTGTAGTTATTCTGTCTTCGATATCGTCATCGATTTGTGAGGAATCGTTTGAAAATTTAATCATTTGTTTGTCTGAAAAAGAGTTGGCATTCGAATCATTCGGCGAAACCATATTTTTCGGAGAGTTCTTGTTTTGGAGCGGTATTTGTGGCAAAAGAAAACACGTCAACACTTTCTGATTGGTCTGATTGTCTATATCTGTCTGCAACTGAACTAATGGTTTGGTCTGATTTTCAGATAACCACAACGCCTGAAGATTCGTTATTTTAGTCAAAGATATCGGTAAATAAGTTAACGAATTCGAGTTTAAATTCAAAACTTTTAGAGACAAAAGTCTTCCGATTTCGTCGGGAATGACTTTGAGTTGATTTCCCGCTAACGACAATATCCTTAAACTACTGCAACTGCCGATTGAGACGGGAAGAGATGTCAGAAGATTGTTGTCACCAATTAATGTCTGCAAATTACGCAAAAGACCGATATTTGAGGGAAAGCTCTCGATTTCGTTTCCATTGAAAACGAATTCTTCCAAAGACATCAAACTTCAAGAAATACAATAATTGTTCACAAAATTAATTTAAAGATAAATCATTCAAACCTTCCGATAGAAGACGAAAGGGTTTTGATTTCGTTTTCATCGATTCTCAAGATATTCAAATTGACTAAATTGGCGATACTTTCGGGCAATTCTATTAAGTTATTTGATGTAAGCGTCAAATCAGTTAATGCCATACATTCGCCGATTTGTACAGACATTTCTTCCACTTTGTTGTAACTGATGTCCAAATAAGTCAAGTTTTTTAAGTTTCCGATCGACTGAAAAGTTAATTAAAATAAACAAATTGTTTGAAAAATCATTTGAATGGTTACGTCAGGCACTGAAAGAATGCGATTACAGTCACACCAGAGTTCCGACAATTTGTGTAAACTTCCGATGACTTCTGGAAATTCAAGAAAATCGTTTTGTCCGATATCTAGTCGTCTCAACTCAACCAAACGGGACATAGATTTGGGCAAAACCTTCAAATGGTTTTCCCGAAGTTCAACGATTCGAAGTCGCGATAAACTAATTAATGAATTATTATAAATGAGTCCATAAAACGACAAAATATGACAATTATTGAAATACCGGCCAAAGTTCGCGGGAAGAAACTCAAGAAATGCATCGTTTAAATAAAGTTCTTCCAAATTAATCAGTTGAGTGAATCCGTCCGGAAGTCTCGGACCCAAGGGATTGATGGAGGCGTCCACTACTGTAAGGCACTTACACGACTTTATGCTGTCCGGTATCTGCAAAATGTGGTTTTTACTGATATTGAGTTCTTGCAATTTGGTCAGCGATGAGACGGCGGACGGAATGGACTGCAATTCATTGTCGGACAGATTGAGTCGAAGCAAACCCTCGCAATGGAATAACGCCTGAAAGGGAAGGACAAAGGGGTCAGAATATACATCAATCAGTGATTACAAGAGTGACTGACTCGGGGCAGATCTCGGATCTGATTTGAGTCCAAACAGAGTTCTTCAAGAGTTCTTTCGTGTGAAAAGACATTATTTGGAACGTCTTCGAGACAGTGATGGCTAAAGTCAAGTGCCGTCACGTTATCGGCCTTTGGACGGAAACAGAGGGATGGACAGCAACGACCGCATCCATCAAACAAACCCATCAATCAATTGCATCAATAAATCAAATAAATTAAACAAATTTAAACTCAGTTTCAATAGTTGTCATCCATTTTTGTTTTCAAGCAATTATCACAACAAACGCTCAAAAGTGACATCTCGTGACCACTTCGAAAGTCACTGGATAGTAAAAGCTTGGTCATTCTCTTGGCCATTATCTTGATCATTCTCTTGGTCATTATCTTGATCATTCTCTTGGTCATTATCTTGATCATTCTCTTGGTCATTATCTTGATCATTATCTTGATCATTCTCTTGGTCATTATCTTGATCATTCTCTTGGTCATTATCTTGATCATTCTCTTGGTCATTATCTTTATCATTCTCTTGGTCATTATCTTGATCATTCTCTTGGTCATTATCTTGATCATTCTCTACTCAATGCTATCAGAAATAGAAAAGATGAGACGTCTACTGATTCTTCGATATCACAAGTTGTGATTCACAACTGAAACGTTTGTCAGGTTTTAAACAAAATATAGTTAACCTTGGACAATCAGGTTCATTTAGTTTTTAAGCTAAATAAAAGTGCTCTAGGTTATTTCCATGATTTTACAGTAATTTCAATTAATTTATGAGTTTTAAGTTATGAACGAAATTTTATTTGTAATATTCAGCAAAAATAGTTTATAAACATTTAATCTCATTCTGATTGGGATCCACTTTCCCCACCCTGTGATTGGGATCCTTTACCCTGTGATCTCCCACCTTGTTGACTTCCTTTCTTTATACTTTGTCTTCCATTTCTTCCTCCACCACCAACTGATCCACCTCTTGATTGAGCGCCTCTAGATTGCCCACCTCCTGAACCCATTTGTCCACTCATAGATCCACTTTTAGAGCCACCACCAGATCCTCCGCCTTCTTTAGAAATAAATTTCAGTAAACTTAAAAAATATTATTTGAAAGACTGACCACTTTGCTCTTGGCCTTCATCTTCACCTTGAACAGTTTGTTCGATGAGAATCGCAATCACAAGAATCACAATAAATGAGTCAAATATTCTGTTCATTATTTCAATCAATTATTTCCAACTTTTTGTAGTTCTCTTAAAATTCTTCTCTTTTTTATATGATTTCAATTTATTTGCTTAGTTTTCAATTTAAAGTTCAGTTGATTCAGTCTTTTCTGATCAGGTATTTATTTTCAAAATATGAAGGGTGACGAAGGTCAATTTGTTTGTATATCATTGAATAAACAAGAATCTTTAAAATGATGATTTTGACAGAAGAAACAAACTGACATTATTTCACTATTTGATCCGAACGTGTCATTCGAAATAATATTTGAACAAGAGTGCCAATCAATTGTATAGTTGAAAGACATATTAAACTAACGCATCGTTTATTTGAATAAAAAATTTTAATCATTATTAAAGAACTTTCAAAAGTTTTTTTTCCACTATTAATACAAATGTATTATTCTATTGAAATTGAATCCAATTTAATGCTATTATAATATTTTTGATGTCTTTCGAAAAAAAATACATTTTTTCATTTATGAAAGATTCGCCAAATTCTGAATTGAATATCAAATTCAAAATTTATTAGAATTCTGTGAAATAAACTCACAAATAGTTGATAAATGAACTCATATAACAACTTCTCAATCCTTATCTGATATCAAGTCTTTGCATATTTGAGACCCGGAATCAAAGTAGTCTTTTGGACATAATTTGTAAACAATTCCTAAAAATAATTTGTTTGTAAAAAAAGGTGTGAAAAATTATAAACAAGTTAACCTCCGGATGCTTTTTCAATCAGATTCTCTATGGCTTGCTTTCCATCAAAACCACATTTTTGGTGAACCAAACTAAACAAATTTCAAATAGATTATAACATAGATTCAACATCGAAGGCAACCATGATAACATGAGGAGCCAGCAAGCTTTTTCGCTTCAATGGGTAGTTTTCAAGTATTTTTTCTAGTGAGTTGGTAAAGATGGCAGGAAATGGTCATATTTCGGCTAGATCAAGTTTAACCCCGATTATTCGGTATCAATTTGGTTCAAATCCAGTTTAAGCGGCCATTTAAATCTTCGAGTGGTCAAAAATCATGGAGCTTACAAAGCTGTTCAAGCCCAACCCCTGACTCAACGTTCCCCCCCCCCCATCCCCCGAAAAAAGTTTAAAATTGCTAGGTTCTAGCAGGTAAAGTCTACCTGATGTCTTAAAATTACCTGTTGATACACTGATCCCACTGATTAAAAGCACAGCACCCGATGTTAATCATATCCATCAAATTGTTAAACTTCTTTGTTTTATCGAAAGCTTTTTGAAGATTATGAATACAAACGGATTTGTATTCTTCCGAATCTTTTACTGACTTTTGTATACAAAAGGAATGTTTGACATAATCTGTGAAATAAAAGTCTCTTTTAGATACCAATTATATACCAGTTATTTGCAAATATTTAATAGAATGGACTGACTCTCTCGAATAGGACCCTCGTTGCACATCTGTTTCCACGATTGGTAGAACTGGTCTTTCCCCAATTGGTAGAGCTCTTTATGGCCTGAATAAGAGCACCTCTCAAAGTAACGGTCCATACAATTGATAACTTTGATGACTGCGCGACACATGTTATCGAAATCTTTCTCAGTTGAGACCAAATTCGTTTGATTTAAACGATGAGTGAAATAATAAGCTTTGTTTAGGCACTGATCCAAAGCCTTCAAATGACAATCCTCTTCATCTTTAGGATTAGTATCGATTCGATAGACTTTCTTATCAACACATTCAACAATAAATATCCAGCAAAAAATAACAACCAAGATGCCTGAAATTTATTCAGAGTAAAAGTTTTAATCAATTGAAGAAATGATGTGAAAATAATTCACAGTCAGAATGAAATAGGTTTGAAAAGGGTGTAAGATGTAAGGAATTGATCATTTTCAATCAGTAAATATAGTTAATTGCAATAGTTGATGTTTGCAAGATTCCAGTTCCAATTTGTGTAAACAACATTGAGAAATGAATATTGACTTTATTCAGAGAAAGATTTGACGATAAAGTAGTTCTAAATTTGGGAAATACTCACCAAAAGTCACAATCGATTTCATATTAATAATAAATTTAAAGAATTATGGCATAGGTTTGGCTTTTATTGTAATAATGAGAAATAAATTAATTTATTTCAAGTCTTTATATAAACTTTGAGTTTATAATTAATTTTAATGTCATTCAAGCGATTCTTAAATGCATTTAATAATAACAGTAATAAATTCGTTTCAAATTAACAATAAGTAAAATAATAGATTCAGTAAATCAATTGATATAAAAAAATCTAAATCTATTAAATGATTTTTGATTTGAATAAACAGATCATTCAACTCAATAACCATTTAAATAATTGCTTTTTCAAAATAAAAATGCATTTCAAGAGATTAAGATGAATAATGAACCTTGGACACCTAATTCAAGAATCATAAAAGAAATAAATATATTCTTCTTTTACTAATTCTTACAAAGAAGTAATAAATTACAATAAATCAAAGTTTTTTTGTGAGTCATTACTCTTCAACCTGGATTAAAATCTTCCATTTGATCAATCTGAGCAATCACAATCTAAATGCATTATTATAATGTTGACCTCAAACCAGTAAAATTTCAGTCAATTTGTTTGTACTATAATTCAATATTCATTGTTATAAAAACTTATGAAATTTCATAGATGAGTTATTTGATATTTTATATATTTTGAGCAAAAATTTAATTGACATTTAGATAATTTGAGTGCCATTTGTGTCTTCAAACTGAAGAATAGATCTATTTTTGAAATCAGAAAAGACGATCAAAGAATGGGTTACGAAATCGAGAGATTTGTTAGTAATATAAATGAGAGTCTAATTTGTCAGATCTGTTATAAAGTATACGAAGAGCCAAAAATGTTGAGTTCCTGCGAACATGTCTTTTGTTTCGCTTGTATTGAAAAGTATATAATAAACGGAAATCACTGTCCATTAGATCAAAAGAAGATCGATTCTTCACACATAGAAGACGCGCCAAAATTCATTCCCGAATACATGTCATCTCTCAAAATCAGGTGTGACTTTCAAGAGTACGGCTGTAAAGAAGTGATTTCATTGCCTCGACTTATGTTACACCGACTGAACTGTCAGTTTCATCCCGAAAGAAGAATCGAATGCAATGTTTGCGGATTAGAGGCCGATAGATCTCAAATGGGTGGACATAATTGCCTCAATGTCCTCAAGAATAGAGTCGATCGGTTGAGTCAACAAATAGAAGACCTGAAACTCAGTCATTACAAAGAAATACTAAATTTGAAGACTCGAATGCAAACAAGAGATAACTCTCAAAATGCTTTTGGACGAGACTATGGAAAAGGAGGAGCAGACAGGAAAATGATCTCATTTTCGTGCATTAGTGACACACAGTCAGGAACTCACGAAATGATATTCATTCAGACGAGTAATTTGACGCTTCAGTGCGAGGCCAGTGTTATGACAAAAGTGGAACAAATCAAATACAACGCCTCAATGATTGCAGGCCTGAACACAACCGACTATTCCCTGTTCTTAACCGGCGACAAACTGGAAGACAGCAAAAGTCTATCGCAATATGATATTAGGAACGGAACTATTTGTCATTTGCTTCCGAATCAGATATATATTACATTCGATTGCGTCGATATTCGACAGATTATAGGGTTTGCGGTCAACACTAGTCATACAATTCAAAAGATTATTCAACAGCTCAATCAAGAAATTGAAAAACTTATTCCGGAACAACTCTTCCTTTATCTCCGTCAATGTTCTTGCTCATTATTTCTCAATAATGTCAAACTAGAAGAGAGTTACGGGCTCTCCAATTATGATGTATTTGCTATAAAAACACTCAAATATTGCAATTAATGCTTTGTTTTATATAAATCTCATTTCAATTAACTCTCAATTTTATTAATCATTAGTTCAATTAATAGTCATTACCACTAATGGCTGTGTTTTAGAGTTAGTCACTCTTTCAGAGCATTAATTTACTGTTTATTGAATTGAAATTTAAATCAAATGCTATTTTCATTAATTATTCTTTTAATGTCTATTAATTAGTTTTAATTGAAAATTAAAAATCTATTATTGAAAGAAAAGCATTCAGTCATATGTTTTTAAATTTGTTTTAGTTTTGACTTATATACCTGGGTTACCTGAGTTACCTGGGTCAGACTTTCAAATGAGTGATTAGTCTCTCCATTAATTCAATTAAAGATTAATAGAAATGACAACTATTTCTAAAATATTGGCTTTTATTTAGTTTATCTGAAATATGAGCTAAAAATTAAAATAGTTTTTTATATAAATAACATTAAATTAAATGAAAATTTATTACATGTTTTAAATCTTTACAAAAAACTGAAATCAATTAGTTTTGATTGTTTTGAGTTTCTGTGCGATCGATGAGAACCCAATCTCCGTCAGCGGTGGCCTCTCTCTGACGCTGTTTGCTCTTAATTATATCTAATTGAGTCTTCAGATTATCTCTGAGTCGATGCAAAGAACTGTTTTCGTCCTTAAGAGTAAAGTATTCCTGAATAGAGTTTATAGAATCTGCAGAAGTTTGGAGCTCTTGTTTTCGAGACGTGAGAAGAGTCACTTCCATTTTCATCTGAAGAAACTCTTGAGACAATTGCTTGTGTTCTTCGAATATTCTGACCGATTCGGGACTATTAGTGTCCGGTTGTATTGGTTGTAGGTTTGACTCTAACACCAGATATGCGTTGAAATCCTTAGGTATGGGAACAGTCGGTGCTTCTGCTCTTGGAATGTAATTAGAAGATATTGAAGGCACAGAAAGTCGCGGCAAATCTGGACGACGGCTGACAGGAGGACCGGATGTCTCTTTGAAATTTGCAGAACTATTGGAAGGTATACTTTGGTCGTCATTCAAACTATTTATAGATCGAGTCTTATTGAGTGTATTGGAAGCGTTTTGCAAAATAGAAACGGCTGTTCCGCTAGAATTTGAACGTTTATGACCCTTATGTGCACTTCGAGTTGAGTTTGAGTCCAAATCAGAACTGGATAATAGTCCGGACAAATTTGGGGGAACGCTATACGCGACGTTTGCCTTCAATTAATACATTAGTAATTAAACAAATATTTCAAATATTTTTCAAACAATTGATTACATTTTGAAGTAAATCGTGAGAACTGATGACATTTTTGCCACTATTCAGAACTGAAGGTTCGGTAACAATCTGTTGGGGGCCATATTGGGTCTGCATTTGTATGTCGAGACTGTAATTTGTTGACGAAAAGCTGTCTTCACCTGTCATTCAATGGTTTAGTGAGTGATTAGAAGACAAACATCAAAGTGAATACCATTGCGATTGCAGAGAGTGTTAACAATCGGCTCATTTGCATGTTCTGAACAAAACTGGAAAATTTGTTCCATAGTTTGTTCGATTTCTTTCATAGGCGGCCTCTCATTAGGATCTTTAGACCAACACTTCGTCATAAGGTTTTCTATAACTTTGGGACACTTCCTAAGAAGAGGAGGTCTCTGTCCGCTGTGGACGGCCCACATTATACGGAATGCCGGACCTCCGATTTCATCAAAAGGTTTTTTGCGGGCTAACACTTCCCATAAAATAATACCGTATGAAAAAACATCACACTTTTCAGTGTAATTACTCGTTTCAAACACTTCGGGTGCCATCCAAGCGGCCGAACCCTGAAATGAAACCCAGATTTTAGAGATGTAAGACTTGATAAAGATTTTAATGTTTGCCTTATTGTTGGTCATATGTGTGTGCATATCACACGCCGTTCCGAAGTCACATATTTTAAGTACAGTTCCGCCGTTGACTAACAATAGACTTATGAAACAAATTTTCGTTAAGAACTAAATCAAGAAAACAATTTGAGAGACAATACTTCGGAGGTTTTAGGTCTCTGTGAACCAGAGCTTTGGGTTGCATTGCGTGCAGGTATGAGACGCCGCGCGCGCACTGAAGAACCCATGAAATGGCGTGCGATAGGGTATAGGACACCAGCGGTTCCGAGTGTAACACTATATCAAAGATATTTCTTAATATTTATATCGAGAATTGAAATGTCGAACCATTATAAAGACTGCCCCCCTCTGCGTACTCCATGACCAGAGCGACAAAACCGTCGTCTTGAGAGGCGCCGTACAGACGGACTATATTTGGATGCGATACTCGTGAGAGTTGTCTTAATTCAATTTGAAAGGCTTTCTTCTCTTGTTCCGTCTCAATGAGCTTAACCGCCACTTCCTGTCCTCTCCATAGACCTCTTCTGACAACACCAAACGTACCCTTTCCTACCACCTGACCATTCAAGCAATTGGTAAAGAAAATAGTCATTCGATTGGCTTTTAATTCAAACCTCTTGTAATTTGATTTCAGATGAATTGATTTCATTCGTGAAAATCGGAACATTTGAAGACTCGTCGGAGTCAGACATTTGAGACATTATCGAAAGCTTAGAACAGTCTATAAAACGATTGAAATGTCATAAATTGTGGTCAAAATCAATGATAATAATAGTGACAACAATTGCGTCACTCATTCACTCTTTCGTTGCATTTCTCGCTTCAAATCTAATTTCACTGTCAATCAAAAGTTGGTTAAAATTGATTGTTTCGAAACCGAATTCATAAGAAGTGATTCAATTAATTGATTGCAAACATGATTTCAAAACTGTCTGAAAATAATTGGTTTTGAGATTTAAAACAAATTTAGTCGAAAAGTGATTGAATTTCAGTAAACAAACGATGTATTTATGACTCAATAATGAATCACAAGTTTTATATAAATGTGTGAATGAATCGCATTTCTATTCATTCGTTTGTTACAAATCAATGAGAAAAAGTGTAAACTATTTTTCTTCAAAACATATTTGTTGTTATCGTTTGAACTTTAATACAATTTGATTACAAATCAGTAAAACATAATAAACAGCAAAAATGGCAGCTCTTTATTGATGTGATACTACCATCAGATGAACCGTTCGGTTCTTCATCTCATTTGATAGTTTGTCAATCAATAATGACTGATCCAAACCAAACGCAACAGTGTGTCCACCAGTCATCCCATCGGTGCTCGTCTTTACCATCGGCGCAGTCATCTACGCGTGATTGTTCATCGGGGCCGTCCTCAGCACCCGCCTCCCGCCCTAAAATGGATGTCGTCTGTCTCATAGATGTGGTAACACTTTATAGTTTAATCCAATGACTAAACCATTCAATGATATTAACAATTAGTTTAATTGCAACAAACAAATAAGCTTTGAATGGGTGAAAGGTCATTCTAAAATAAGTTCCTTTCTTTTACACTGAATGGACAAATTGTTAATGTTATTAGTCAAAATTGAATGACCAAGGGCATTTTGCTGATCAGAGCTTAAATAAAATTAAAATTTGAGTAAACATGCAAACGGTTTGTTCTCTGAGTTTTGTGACTCTGATTAGAGATTATCTACTTTTATGTGTGAATTCTGTCTCAAAGAATTGATCCCTCGTTATCTCAAGCGTTCGAAATTGATTTTGTTCTCCATTTAAACATACGGTGATATTAGTCATTAGTTAACAAGATGAGCCTGTCTCATTGTATCATGCTAATTTGCGTCTAGTAATTACTATAATGTAGAATATTATATAAGCAAACATTGAATGACTGCCACTAATTGATGACATAATTGTATAGACAATCGCATCGCCGACTGCGAGTCATCGGAAGGCGGCGTTGGAAGAGATCAAAAGAGCCGCCCATTTGTGTAATGCAAACCTTCATTGCATTCAATTCCAGAAACTGGACTTCGGAGAGATCAGTGTAATCGACACCTTCTATAACGCAGACGTCGCTGTCGTTGATATCTCTATTCAAGAACAACAAAACTCTCTGTTCTATCGATTGGGAAATCGGGAGTCGTTTGGAATGAAACAGAATATTCTTTTGTTTAACGACAGTGCGGCCGATGTGGTCATCCCTATGAGATGGCCCTCTAATTATAATATAGTTACGTACCGACTGTCTGATGACAAACACTGTTATGTGACCGAACCATACGTTGCTCGACTCGTCACTAATTCTGATGAACAGACACTTCCGCTCTCCAGTGAAACCAAAACTCCACTCCATTTGAGGCTCAAAAAGTTGTTACTCGAAGTCGAAGTCCAAACAAAGTGAGTCTCATTTGAATACCCTATCAGTTGAAACATTAGATTCATTTCCACAACAATTACATTAACGACAAACACAACAAACATATTAATAGACCTCAATATTAATGAAACATTTGAGAGAATAAATTCCTCTCAAAATGATTTCAAGTTATAATGTGTTAATACAAGCATGGTAATTTAATTTTGGTAAACAAGATATACACTGTATTATCGCTTCATTTATTATAAAGTCATTCAAAAAATTCAGAAAAGTTTTTTTTGATTTTCTTTTCGAACGGTTTGACCTAAGAATATACTGTAGAGTGATTATGCAAGATTAGTCATCTATTTACTTGTGATTGACTGAGTGTTGAACAATGAATCTTCTCATCGGCTCTTCATTACACTTAGCTTTTGAAATAACGAAAAAAGTGTTAATTTAGATGCCCTAGATCACTACATTATTTGAGATTATGACTTGACCTGCGATTGCAATTTAATGGTATTTGATTCATAAGAAACTTTAACTATCTTTCTTTCAAACCGTTTAAGAGGAGAATCAAAAAAAAACATTTCTGATTTTTTTTTGAACGACTTTATAATATAAATAATTAATAATTCGAAAAAATCTTCAAAATAACGAAAACAATAATTGCTTTCTTC
>JAQFXL010000039.1:0-43590 GCA_034693445.1 Edwardzetes edwardsi | reverse complement strand
GAGAGAGAGAGAGAGAGAGAGAGAGAGAGAGAGAGAGAGAGAGAGAGCACAACTCATTTTCAACCAAGGGCTTATTTATATAGATATATATCTCTGCAAAAGACCTCACAAACTAATTAAACGAAACATCTTTGAAGTTAATAGAAAGCGAAGAAAATAGTAATGACTTTACTGATGATTATCGTATTTGAATTGGACCATGCTCAAACTAACGATGTTATATGACTCATCAATATATCATTATATTAAATTCTGTCCTTAGTTTCCGTTCACCTCATTGTTATAAGCTTTCAAAATGATCTATCAAGTTATGAATGATAAATATATCAAATATTCATCTATCTCAATCAAAATTCAAGAATGTTTTTTATTGTTCAACAATAAGTCATTTTGATATTCTTTCGCGTATTGTTCGAGACTATAGACATAGTGGTGGGCGTCGAGTCATCCTCTGAAGATAAGAGTTGACTATAGCTTAGGTAAGTTGGAGGTTAGGCTCTCGTCCAAAAAGGAAAGAATCAATTAAATTGAATAATTAAAGTGAAATTTGCTGTAATTCTCGACGGAATGAATTAATTGAACGCAGATTTGTTTTGTTGAGATTATGAGTACTTAACCCAAAAGAGAATAACTCCTCAAAGAAATATGTAAATGACTTTTCATAATGTCTTCAGTGAAAAAATATATCAATTTATGGTTTTATTTTTTTGGCTCTTTTTTATATCTTAAATCAAATATATGTTTATTGAATAATTCAAAGCAAACCGTAGGTGTGATTAACACAACATTTCTTTCGGCTAACAATCTATCGGCGAAATGATCTCAAAAATTCTTTGAAAAATTAGTTCCAAATTCTGAGTCATTTGAAATATTTGTTAACTTTTCCTGAATTGTTAATCAAATTTATTTATTTATTTTTAAGAAGAAAACTTTATTTCGATCACAAATTTATCGCAAATCTTCTTTTTTAATAGCATTTTAAAATTATTCCGAACCAATTTGTAATTAATCTCAAGATTAAGAAATAATTCAAATTATTATCAAAATCTTAATTCTAAATAATTTGTGAGAAAACAAATTTTATTTTAGTTTTTTCAGTTTTATGCAAGATTCGATTAATCAAGGATGAAAAAATTTGTGAAAGTAAATTGCCAAGCTGAAATGGGTTATTGTTGAGTTGAGTTTCCATAAAATTATTTTTTTTTGGTAAAGAAAAGAAAATACAAATTAACTTTATAGTAATGCCCAATAATTTTATTCTTTGCTCTTGGTTCAAATATTTTGCCAAAAATTTGGTTACCGTTCAGCCAATCGAGCCCTTGAAACCTCATATTTTCAAAAAAAAATCATGCCAAGATTAATTGAGAATTCGATTTCCTTGAAGGGATTACAACATTGTTTTGTTAAAAAAAATAATTAATTACATAGGAATCCAGAGAATGACTAACAAATCGAAAATATTAGATAAAATCTAAAGAATTTGCAAAACTTTTGATTATTTTCTTTATTATAAAAAGTTGTTTATAATTGCAGAAAATCGTAGGAAGTTTTGAATATTTCAATCGTTAGAGTGTTTTATCGAAACTTAGATTTCTCTGGTATTTCAATATTAATCAAATACGGAAACTCATAAAAAATGCTTATTTTGTAAAAATATAATTAAACTCATGATTCATATGAATGAATGCAAAGTTTCGGATCAATAAATGTTTGAGTCGTTATAAGAGGAGAACAGAATTTTTAAAAGATATGGATTAATAGTCAGTCGAGTATTAAAAATGTTTCAAAAGTGGAAATCCATGTCATCACAAATTCCATGCAAACAAACATTAACTTCTCAACGATTTTGTTTTGTGTGTTCACTCCAATTGTCGACTTTAAGAGCTGTCGGCTTCTCTGCATTTGATATCAAAAATAGCGAACAAATAGTTGAGAATAACTTCGAAAAACAAATTTTCTGTAAAATTCTTGTCTCGAAATGTGAAGTACTTTATCGATGAGTCTATGAAATAAAGTATATATTCTTCACTTAAGTCTACATTTGAGTCAAAATACAGCGAATAATAAAATTTTATTAAAGTTTGGGCTTAAAAATAGCTCTTCTTTTGAGAATATATCTGAAGATTTTGAGCAAAATATTTGGAAACAAAAATTACTCTCTCTTTCCAATACATATCTTCGACTTAACATCAAATATATGAAGTATTGCTAGAAATAAGCGAAATCTTAATGGACTAGAATCTGGTTTAAGTAAACACATTTCATAAAATGAAAAATTGTTGCAAAATAACGTTAAATCGAATTATTTACAAAAAATTGGGTTTTCTCTAAATATATACTTCTGTTGAATTAATTTCAATATTTCAGTGAAATAGAGCTCAGAAACTGCAGAAACTTTCGCATAAATTTTTAGCCCTCGATATTCTGTAGAATTTTCTTTTCAATTATGTTCAGGGATTAGATGAAAGAATAGAATTTATTAATTCAGTGATAAATAGAGGCTATTATTTGTCACTCATTCCTATGTTTTAATTGGTTTTCTGCGAAAATTCCTTTTACATCAAAAACAGTCAATAGGGATACCAAAAATTGCCAAGGTAGTGGAAATAATAAGTTCGTTCTATTTCGTATGAATAACTATTTGCAATTAAATTCAAATTCTTGGATTGCAATGCAACGAATATAATGTAACATTATTAATTTGACAGTCTTTTAACGGAATCTACTCTGCAGAATCTGTACTAGTAGAAGTAAATCTTCGGCTATATGAAGCAAAATTTGTGTATCCTAAAATATGGATGAGCTTGACCATCTCCGCTCTTATATGAAAGGAAATAATTCAAAGAATTTCTTAGTTATTGGCATTAATTTTATAGCAAAATGTTGTTCAGTGCAGCTCTTCTTATGTCGCAATCAAAGACTGAAGATTATCAGATAATACCTTTGCGATCAGCCATCAGTACATCATTGATGAGCACAGAAAGAGAGGTTATACCGATTTTCTCTAATAATGACAAAAGTCTTGTTTTGAATTTAATCTCCTCGTTGTCTGTTTTGAGGCTTA
The DNA here is from genome assembly GCA_034693445.1 of Edwardzetes edwardsi. Classification (NCBI taxonomy): domain Eukaryota; kingdom Metazoa; phylum Arthropoda; class Arachnida; order Sarcoptiformes; family Ceratozetidae; genus Edwardzetes; species Edwardzetes edwardsi. The sequence goes on along the minus strand of JAQFXL010000039.1, from coordinate 40,526 downwards.
TTTTGGTTCATAAAAGTATTAGTCATTTAAACCATATTAAAAGCAATAGAAGTTTCGCCCATTATTTGAACCGTTTTCTTATGCGATCACAAAGTTTCAAGAGTTAGGTATTAAAAAAATTTGAGCGAAAAAAAGATTAAACTGAAAATCATAGCTTAAGTTAGATTTTTGGACAAAAGAGAAATTTCTTCTTCTTCTTCGTCTTCTTCTTCTTTTTCTTTTCTAATATATTGAATATAAAATAAACTCTTTTCATAACAACATATATGTTATCGATTGGCGATTTTCGGAGAGAAAACTCAAATAAACTTCTATTGAGTTGTTGTAAACATTTACTACAAAACTTATATTTTAAATCGATCTCAAAATTGAACGCTTCAATGGATTTCAATAAAAAATTACTTTACTTATCGTTCATTAAAATATATATTATTTTTTGTAAAAACCTAAAAGAATATATACTTTTGAAAATTGATCGAAATTTCAGTTTCCTTTTGCTTTTTAGATTGAAATTTGGATTTTCTAATATTTTTTATATCAATTCAACCAAAAGTACTTTGACTAATGAACAATAGAAAGATGTGCTAGATATTCCAGTCAACCTAACTCTACTTAACAAAATCAATTATAATTGAATCATTTGATTGAATAGTTTCTGGAAAGTGTTGAAACACGTTCTCATCGATTTTGGGTTACAAAATGTACTTGGATTGAAATGTCACAGAAAACTAACCAAATTTTGACCAGTTTTTGATAAAATCCAAAGAAGGATCTGTTCAAGCTCAAATTCTAGGAATGGTATTTGAACTCTACACCCACTTATGCAACACTAAGTGAGGTGTGTGAGGTGAGTTGCTCAAGGTTCGAGACCTGAGGGGACCTAAATCGCGGATTTTCTCAAATGTCAAAATTAAATTAGAAGTTAAACTGTTGGCAAAAATCATAAAAATTTGGAAAATACGTTTGACTTTGAAACAAAAAATGGCCGCTAAAACTGGATTCAATAACCGTGTTTTAGACAATTTCAACTAAATTAAGCCGAAATAACCCGATTTAAACTGTACTTTAGCCAAAAATTTCAATTTTGTCGGTGATCTTACAACTTCTAATTGCTAACTGATGCCGATCTGATATCTTTCTTTTCAGTCTCCAAAAACATGTGAAATAATTTTATAATTGATCGGAATTTGTCAGCAATCAGCTAGCTTATTTTTAAGTCGAATTTCCAGAAGTTTAAAGCTTTGAGAATAATCTAATGAGTCATGAAAAATGAACGAAAGTGCCATGCTCAATATTTCAGCATAATTTGGATAAATTAATCAAGCATCTTATTTTGAGAGGGATTTCTTGCATATTTTCCGAATCAATGATTTGAATGATGTGTAGAAATATCTGAAGTCTGTGCGACCGATATATTAATCAATTAAACTCTAAAGAAATCCATTTTTTATTTTGTTTTTCTTCTATTTTTTTGTCAGAAATATTGAAAATAATTTATTTGAAGTTTTTCTCTGATTTTTCTCTTCAGTAATAAAACATAGAATTCAACGAATATTTAGTTTTTATTTCCCAAAAGAAAGTGAATTTTGTTTTCGTGTTATTTGTAAAGTCTTTGCGAATATTTAAGCGTTTACTCAACTCTTTCGATAAATAAATAAAAAGCTGTTTTTTATATTATGGGTGTCTTTGAATCTAAAATCTATAAAATCTTTATTTTATTTTTCATTTATGTTAAATAGAAAAATGTTTCGTCAAATAAATAATCATTTCTTACGGAGAGAGCACTGGTTTGCAAACATCAAACTCTTTGGCCTCAAACCCATCCTTAGAGACCAAACCCACGCAATGCTGTGGCTTTGGAAAGCCATACAAATGAAGAAATGAATGAATAATTGGAATAATGAATAACCAATTCATTAAAGATTTTATCTTTGAATTAATAACTCATTTCTTTTCAACATTTTTTTGATAGAATTTATTTTCAATTTTTTCAAAAATACTAATTATTTTATTTGCAAAACATTTCTTTCTTACAATAAATTAACAGAAATACAGAACTGAGAGCACCTTTGGCTCACTTTTGATGTCAGATCGAGTCCTCAAACACTTGAATGCATTCATAGGGTTGTTGTGAAGCAAACAATAAGCCATAGAATGCTATATATTATAGATCTTAAGAACAAATTATTATAAAAAACATATTTTTAAAACAAAACTAGAAAACAGTCAAAAGTGCAAAAACACCATAAAGTAGAGCACAGGGATAGGCGATGAGTGCCTGTTGATTGTGAAGTGACAGCGCGATCACAAACAGTTTGGATGCACTCAAAGCGCACCAAAATATCGCAAAAAACGCAGATATCGTTCCGATCAGTGCTTTTAAACTAATGACAACCGACAGTCCGGACAACACAACCATCGGAAGCAGACAATAACCCAAAACAGAGACCGTGCAGGCAATCGACAGATCCACTTCTGGCGGTGCCATTAGATTCAAGAGCATATAGATTGCCAGACAACCCAAAGCTCCGAACCCATAGATGTACCCGAAGTGCACTTTTCCCGAAATCAATAGAACGCAACCAAAGGCTAAACAGAAAACGAGAGGACCGGCCAGATCTGAGTCATGGAGGATAGATGGGTCCGGTTTACGGAATGGGTTCAGCACTGCGTATGTCTTCTGCGTTATCTGATCAAAATTGATGCCCAACTCTTCCAGAAGAGGCGGTTCGTCAGCGTAAGGGTCTGTCGATCGTTGCGCAGGCATTCCGCTGAAGGGATCGGCATCGAAACCTTGTGATGGAGTGAACATTTGCGGTGACATTACATTTGGTTGTGGAGTGGGACCCGACTGTGCGGTGTTATACTCTTCCTGGCTATAATCGAATTGACCGAAATCGTAGCCAACACTTCCCGATGAGTAGAACTGGTCACCGGACGACTGATTCTGGTCGAAGTCATTTATTCCGTACGACATCTTCTCTATTGTGAGTTATTTTACTGAACGGTATTTACATTAATTATGAAATGACTTTATTTCAATTAAACCGATATTTTGTTAAACAAATCAATGCTTTGAATGTTTTGATGACAAATCATTTGTCGACAATAAATATCAAGAGATAATAAAGTTTTAATTATCGTCGACATTGAAGTGCTTTTTCTTGCATTGAATCCGTTGAAAATCGTATAATCGACATATGAAAAGGTATCGCTTTGTTGAACACAAACGTGTTATTCAGTTTTGAAATATTACTCACATTTTGGGAAATCGATGAAACGATTTGCTAAATATGTTAAACAAATGATATTTCGAAGAATTGATTGAATTCGGGATCAATTAATAAGTAAAATACCGGTAATAATGGATTCAAAACTAAAACAATCGCGAAGTCGTAAACGGGACACAAATAGGAACAACTCAAACGAGAATTCCCGCCGTTCGGCGCAGTCCTCGCAATCGCCTCCACATCACTCCCGAGTCGTGATTTTGGCCAAAAAACACGACAATCCCATCACTAACTCAAACCACAGCAGTACTCAGTCTTCGAGAACAACACCAGTTCCGACACAAATTCAAATAATTCCTTCGATTCATTCAAAAGAACAAAATGTCAGCACTTCTAACACTTCCGTAACCAACGCTTCCAATTCACCGGTAGTTCCGTATGTGTTGAGTGCGGGCAACAGTCAATTGACAGAAGAATCGGTCGTCGATTCAATGGCTTCGATGCCTAATGTTATGAAACTTATAGACAGCGATAGTCTTATTTTTATGGAGAGTCCGGCCAACGATTATCTCTTCAGTGAATCGATTTCTGGTTCGGGCTTTTGTGTTATATCAGCCGTAGGTCTCGATGGCGTCGGGAAGTCTTCTGTACTGAATCTAATCGCTGGTAAAGACGTATTCAAAATTCACAACAAAAATAGCTCTAATTATAGCGAAAGACCGCTCAGACATAGAACCAAAGGAATAGATCTCCACATAACTAAAGAACGTCTGTTTCTAATCGATTCGCAGGTAATTCTCAGGTTATCTCAAATTCACTGACAGTTTTAACTATTTTTTGTCTTATTTGAAGCCTTTATTGAGTGCATCAGTTCTGGACGAATACCTCCAGAAGACACCTCCGTTGTCATCATCTACAGGAGTAGACATCTCTGAACCGGAAAACTACTCGTTTATGATATCTTTACAATTGTTGTCGTTTTTGTTGTCGACCTGCGATTACATTATTTTTGTCTGCGATTGGATTCTTGACATACATTTGATTAAACTGTTGGCCACAGCAGTGATGATGTCCGGAGACACTGCTCGTAAAGCAGACATTATCTGCTATTTCCCGAACTTGAAGTCCGAAATCAATAACTCTATAATCGACGCATTACTCGGAAGAAGTCTTTTTGTGTCAGTTATTTATGGCGACGAAATGGAGTTACTGAATGTCGTTATGAAAGCGCCGACCAAACGGATTGTCGATGAAAACGGTCGCAATTCGTCGCGTTCTTCAGAAAAGTCGTGGTTATCGACATCTCAACGCTATTGGGAGACATCGATCCGAAAGTCTAGTCTTTACTCAGATTACGGAAGATTTTTGCCATAAATTTCTGGTGAGAACTGGTTTTACAATCGATTTGATGACTAATTGTTTGCAAAATTCTATCAATTTTTGCGACAATTTATCAAAATTTAGATTCAATTTATTGGAAAGTAATAGAAAATGGTTTCGTTGAGTGATTCGAAGCCATTGATACGACTTTCCCAAAGCAATCACTGCCTTTGGAACAATCAATGACCGGAACAGGTTTATTGTCATTGACTACAAATGGGTGTACAAAGAATTAACAAAATATTCAAACATTCATTCAAAGCAAAAAATATATGATTTTTATAACAATTAATAATTTATATATAATTTAAACATTTTTGCGACTCATTTACGACTCATTTCTCTCTTCTATTGATTGATAAGTTATTGTGTGGACAACAAGACATCAATTCCCGAATTCCGAGTTGCGATATATACCAGAGTCCGCCTGATATAGAAGTGTGGCTAAAATCCTCTCGTGACTGATTGTCTTCGATGGCAGTACTATCTATGGATCAAATCACACGTTTAGGTAATTATAAGTAATTATAAATCAAATGTTAAGACAATTCTTAGAACTAAAATCTGTTAACATTTCACTGATTGGAATAAAGTGAGGAAAGGGTTAAGACATACCTTAATGAGATCCTGTGGCGGTATTTTATGCAGTTTGAGATCGCGGGTCAGTCTATTCATAATAGTTTGTAATTCATTTACTTTTATTGACTGAATTTTGTCATTTCGGAGAGCGTCGGGTCTTTCGGTCTTGACTTTGTGTAGAGACCACTGAAACATGACCTGAAACTTTCGGGTCTCACTTAAGTTGACGTTCTGTCGCGTCAGTATTGTCTGTAACATGGATTCACTCAGTTGTAAATACTCCTGACGTGCGAACAGGGCGTTAGCTCTGGGATCCACATAAGTCAGTATTGTGTTAACTAATTGACTGGCACTGGTATACCGCCAGTAGTAGTTCTCCAATTGGTTCAACATTCGGGGCACTACATTGAGTTTGAGGTGAGTCTTTGTGTGATGAAAGCACGCCTGCAACAGGTCAGGCAAATCAAAGTGTTCGGCAGCACATATCAGACCCGGCACTGTGTCGCAAGTTATCGGACACGACCCGGAGTGAAGATATTCTATTAACAATTGGAATGTGTCGCCATCGAACTCGATTATTGTGAACTGAAGGCACAGACAGACATTAAGACACTTATTATAATTATATACTTTTCATAGTTTGAAAAATTAAAACTGATTCTGACCTCATTCTGGGCGAGTTTTGTTCTGTCAATCTTTGCCACATCCGCGCACACCGACAGTCCGGGCACTTCGACGCCCGTCTGTTCGCCTCCGAGTTTGGCGTAAAAAGACTCGCTCTGCCACCTCTTCATACTCTCATTGCGGCCTTTGCTGCCCCACCCCGACCACGAGCCAGACATAAATGTTTTGAAGGTTTTGAAGACACCGCCACCACTGGCTCCGGGAACTGTGAGATATGTTGGCGTTTTGTGTGCGGCCGGCGATGTGGACATTGTTGAGACGGAAGACGCTTTTCTGCTGTCCTTATCTTTCTTTTCCTTCTTTTCCTTCGACTCAGAGTTCGGAACAATAATTTTTGGCATCAAATTGGGTGCGATTTGAGTGATAGTATTCTTCGCCACATCGGAGATACTGTCCCTCTTTTTTGACTTTTTTGTTTCAGAACTCGTTGTCGAAGTTGTGTTTGTAGTGGCCGTCGATGTGTTTGATGTCTGACCCACTAATTGTTGTCCGTCTGGATTGGACTGTCCGCGTGGAGGTGCAAATCCGTACAGCATTTCGAGGAATACTCTGCTTCTAATGGCCAGAATGGCTCTGACAGCATAAATACGTCGAACCTGATTCTCGTTTCCACCATTGACAGGCGTTCCCATCACATTGAAGACAACGTCACACAAGAGTTTTGCGTTTCCATAAAAGGCATTATTGAAGTCTTTTGCGATTTGGTCGTAGCCTTCGAACAAATCCCTAACACTGTCTAATAGAGGACTCGATGGCCTCATGTGACCGATGGGTCTCCAACTGCCTCTTCTGTAAGGTTTTGGTATTTGTCCGGTGGCTAAATGATTGGCTAAATTATTTACAATGTCTTCCAACATCTGACTCCGCGTTCGGTCCTATCATTTGAATAGAAGACAAAACATTGAAGACTTCGGTTATCAAACACTTTGTTTTAACTATAATTTAATTTAATTTTAATCATTTCTAAAATCATTTTAAATGAATTAAGTTATTGAAACAGACCTGCATTCGGGCGAACTTAGGGGCAGAATAGGAGGCTCTCTCCCCGTTTATGATTTTTGTGAGTAACCACTCTCTAAAATGTGGTCCCTTTTCAACAAAACAGGAGTTTTATTGAAGAAAATTAATAAATTGGGGAAATTGACTGACTTTTTCAAATTCTGATTCGTGCCACAGATAGGGCTTAAAGGCAGACACTTCGTCCCTACAGACAACATAAACCGAGTACTTTCTCGTCTCTCCCGGTTGTGTGGGCTTAGGACTGGTCCGGACCACAATGAATGTGTGCAGAAAATGGGATTTTATACAGCCTTCGAATGACCAAAATTATAGTTTCTTGTCAATTTATTCTAAAGTATACCTGGCCAAAATGGTGCCTCCTCTGCCTCTAAGAATGCAACGCATACGATATCATTGCCAATATGTCTCTTCTTCTGCAGTTTTTGCGGATCAGACTCTTCGTGTGGAAGCATTGTCGACACGTGAAACATAATCTCAATGCTTTTGAATGAGGTATAAACAGATTCCGTTCCCGTCAAGTCATGTACTGTCCTCCCAATTATTGGTCAATATTTTTGTAATTAGCGGTCAATTTAATGAATAAAAACAAGACTTACCCGTATCTAATCCTCCCTTATATTTGTCGAAACCTTTTAATCTAATTCTGTCGCCAATTATTGAAAGGAATTCGGAGAAGAGATGTGACTCTGTTTTGTTGCTCAGGATCATTTCTTCACAGTTCACTTGATTTGCTTTAATATAAATTACTCCAACCTTTAATTCGGATTTAACGAAGACCTGGTCTAGTTTAAGTAATTCGTCGGGTGTGGAGGGCAACTGCCCCAGTGCCAGCGGAGGCTTCAGACCGGCCTCATTGCCGAGAGCTCTGACCACAGCTTCTCTATCATACCGATCGGCAAATATGGCAGAGGCGGGCACTAAGCCGTGGAGAGAGTATGATATGGTGCGCAATAAGATCCGGAATTGGTCGCGACCCCCGGCATTTTCTTGTTTGAGGCTGAGTATGACGGGTCCCAACGCCTCGTCGTTCGTGAAGTAGTTCCAGTGTTCTCTTCCGTAATAATGTTTCTCAAAGATTTCCTCCTCGAATGAGATCAGTTCGTAGGGATCGTCGTTTTCTTTTTGTGCGCTATTCGATGTCGGGGGTGGAGACGGTACGGGTGGACTGGTTGGAGGTGATGTTGGCTGAACGATTGTGATTGTTATGTTGGGCGTCACTTGAGGTGAGAATGGCTTTCGATATAATTCAATGTCATCTTTGGTTTTAGGCCTTTGATTCTCGATTTGTAAGAAATTATAAGTGTTTTGACTGTAATAGTCATCATTCGTTGATTTACTCGAATCTTGCCGTTCAAATCGCGGTCGCGTCAGCACAACCTCGACTGTCGGTGTTGGCGGCTGTGCTTTGTATGAACTAAAGTTTCCTGTCATTAAAGTAACACTTTCTTTTCTTGTTTGAAAATCGAATTCATTATCATTGTCGATATCTTTGTCTTCTTGTGGTATTCCTCCCTTACACTCAATCCAATAGCCGGGCGTCGGTTTGACATTGTGTGGAAATCCTGTGCAATACGGAGAACCTAATGAAACAAAACGATAGATTATAGTCAATGAAACCCAATTGGACAGCTGCAAAAAGAATACCTGGACAGGCCTGGACGGGTACTGGGTATGACAAAGTTGTGCTGCTCTTTCTCCTAGCTTCAGCACATCCTAAGCTTTGGCGTTTGAAGTCTTTTAATTTAGCCATAAAGTCTTCACCACCGGCCAAACCCATGATATCTCCATAGTGTAGAGCGCAGTATACTTTATTGCCATGTCTTTTGGCAGAACCGTTGCCCTGAATTCAAATAAATTCAATTAATTAATATTTATAGCGATTAATGAATTTGATTAATGAGATTATTATACGAAATGGACTACAATTTTGAATAATCTATGAATAAATTCAAACTTTTTCTATGAATGAATTTTTGCAGATTCTTGTCATTCATGAAAACAAATAAATGGAATATTTCTCTAAAAATACTTTAATTAGAGTTCAGAGTATTTTTCTCAATGAGAAAATTGTTTATCAACTGAAGAAAATAATGAAATACCTGTTTAATTCTTGCGGCACATATACAACAATTAAGACAGTCTTCATGGTATATGTTGGCTAAGTCTTGTTGACATCCCAGAGCCTGAGACTGGTTCCAAGTATCCCAAGTCTGGTGCGATAGAAGTGGTAATTCGCAAATGAAACATATGGACGACATAGCAATACATTAATTATTTTTAATTCTATGAGTTTAATGACTTAACGATTAGTCAATGAATGAAATTTTAATGATATATAGTCTAAACATAACGACATTTTATTATTTTTTGAATGCAATCCATTCAGTCTTACAATCAGAGCGTAATTCTATATATACTAGATATCGATCTTCTTTCTCACGTATTTTCACTTCTCTTACTACTCACACAACACTCCGATAACTCTCTCGCATACTATTCTCTCTCTCTCTCTCTCTCTCTCTCTCTCTCTCTCTCTCTCTCTCTCTCTCTCTCTCTCTGAGCGGAATATTTGCAGATTCAATGAACTACTCTTTGCTCTCTCAGCTCTCCCTTCGTTCTCTCTCTCATCCTTGACTGCATCCCTCTCTGGTTGTCATTCTTTGGTTCTGTAATACTTCTCATACACTAATCTGTTTCTATGGCTACTATTTGCGCAAAGACTCAAATAGAGTCAATTTGTTGCCATTATTTTCATTATGAAATACTCACTCAAATCTATTAATTGAATTTTCCACAGTTTCTACAGTTTTTCTCCAGAATTCCTGTGAAAACCTTTTGTCGAAAGACTCAAATCACTTAAATGTTGTCTTATTTGCCATCAATTTTACAAATTGTTTTGATTCCTAACTAATGGCCAATAATTTGAGTTACATATGAAAGACTTCTTCAGTTATTTATTTTTGTCGGAGCATTCAATTCAGTTAAACTTCTAATTTTTGGTTCAGATTCTGAGCTCAATTCTTTACATGAATGTCAGGCTTAAATCAAATGATCCCCTAATCCTTTTAAAGCTCTTATTGTTCGCCGATTTTAAAAGATTTCCAAAGAATTTCGATATTTTCAAAATAAAAATCCTTTTTTCAGAAAACTTTCGATCAATTTTATCGATTTTCAAAAGCACCAAGCACAATAAGTCTTTGAAATCTGAGTAAAAAGTTATTTTTCAATATTAAAAATTAATATTAAATTATTGGTGTTTTTCTCGCGACTTGTTTTCAAAATAAACATATTTAGAATAATCTGTGCTTTAATTCAATTCGAGGTTTAGTTTTGAGAAATATAACATCTGTTTCACTGTTTCAGTAAATTATAGTTAAATACAAATCACTGATTAGTTTTACGAAATAATTAATCAAAAATTTCAAATAAATTCAAGTCTTTTATTTGAAATCGAATTCATTGCTATTTTATTGTAAAATAGTTTATTAGTTTTAAAAGAGTTAATATCTATTCAAAGCCTTTCAACTGAAAAGGTGTTCAATTAATTCATTTGAAAGGCAGGTGCAAACACATACCAATACCGTTGCCATTACCGATATTTCCGCAATTATTTTCAAAAAGTTCGAAGTTTTGTTTGAAATTTGTTTAAATAATCAAAAACTACATTCAATTCAATATTATGTCGAATATAAAAATTGGTAATCAATTGAATTGAATAATTCATTGTTTTATATAAATGAATATTGATTTTTGATTGACAGTCAACGGTAAGACAAATTATGGACTCCCATTGGAACAGCTCTGGCAGACCGTTCGAAGCAATCCAAACGATTTTATCAATTGGACTCTTCTTCTCGAATATTGCGAACAATCAGTTCAGTCATTAAAACTTTAAGCGAATAAATAAATTTAAGACTAAATTTTTGTTTATTTTTTGTAATTAACAGAAAGACTTGAATTCTATCAGAAAGTCTTTTAAAGAGTTTCTGTCAAAATATCCCAATTGTTATATCTATTGGAAAAAGTTAGCCGAATATGAATTGCAATTATCCGATCAAAACAATGCCTTCAAAGTCTTCGAAAGAGCTGTCAGTGCCTTTCCAGTCAGTATTGATATCTGGGTCCATTACATTCAACTCTACCTCAAACATAATTCAAACGAAAAAGACATCTTATATTTATTTGAGAGGGCTATCAAGCAGTGCGGTCAGGACTTTAACTCATCTGAGTTGTGGTCACTTTATCTGAAATGGTTGTCATCTAACCAGTGCTCATCTGCAGTGACTTTACTTTACGACCGATTATTCAAAGTTGCGGTCAAGGATTTGAGTCAACACTTTCAAAGTTTCAGTCTATTTGTTGAGAGTAACCGTCCGAACGATATTCTCAATCCTAATGAATACAATTCACTAAAAAATGAATATTTCAAACATCAGTTTAATAACAGCACTAAATGCTATGAAATGTATACAATTGGAAACATCGCAAATAATTTAGAGGTCTGTCCAATAAGTTGTAAAATTTAATCCAATTATAAATTGTTAGGAAAATGAAGACAAAATAAATTGGATTCGCAATCAAATAATCGAAGAAAAGAAAAGAGTTTTCGAAATAACTTTGAAAGAAGTCGAAGAGAGAACTTGTTTTGAGGACAGTATCAAAAGGCCATACTTTCATGTCAACCCTTTAGATATAAAACAATTAGATAATTGGATGCAATATCTGAATTGGGAAATCTCACGAAACATTCCCTCTAAAGTTATCTTTTTATTTGAGAGATGTCTGGTTGCCTGTGCTCTCTATGAGCACATGTGGATCAGGGTGAGTTTTTTTTTAATATTCAAGATTATTGAGTAATTAAATCACTTCTTCAGTATTCAGACTATTTAATTGAGAAAAGATATCAAATGATGGAATCGGGCGAAGAATTCTTCGAAAACTTTGATTCTAATGCCATCCGAAACGTTTTCCGGAGAGCGACTGAAATTCATACGAAAAAGTCATTCAAAATTCATAACTTGTGGTCTCTTTTTGAAGAACGCGAGGGTTTGTTAACTTTGTTTGCATTTCATTAGTTTTAATCATTTGATTATTTTATTTAAAACTCCATTTCAGGTAATTTTGACGAAGCGCTGCATATTTTGGACAAATTTGAAAAAGAAAACCCATATTTGATTGAAACAACTATTTCTAAAATAAATTTATTGCACAGAAAACGAGATTTAATTGCAGTCGAAAATCAATTCGAGTGTTCGATCGAAAAGTTGCTAGATTGTCCAAAACTATGCTCTCATTTGTCGATAAAGTACTCGCGATTTCTTTACAAAGTTAGGAGAAATACCGAAAAAGCGATAGAAATATTGAAATCTGCCCTCAAATACGATTCAAACAATTATGTGCTTTATCTCAGACTCATTGATATCGAGTACCAAAAGCCTGAGTTGAATGTCAATCAAATCGAGCACTTATTCGACAAAATGATTGCTTGCATTCAATCCCATAGTTTGAAGATAGCTATGACTCAAAGGAAACTCGAATTCATGCAAGACTTCGGCGTTCAGTCCCATAAGTATGCAATTATTCCAATAGTCATATGATTTATGTCCTCGATCATTAAAGCTTGTAACTTGACTCACCCTAATGACCACAACAACCCCTTCCAACACAAATATTGGTCAACTCTTTAAAGTTTCATTTAATTTGAAAAATTGTTTTTCAGAGTTCAGACCACAATCTATGGAATACAGAATTTGATGCACGGATTCAATGCACAGAATGAGTCGATTCAACCAAAAAGTTTCAAACGAATTAAAATTGACAAATAGTATCATTGATAGGAATTCATCGATTCATTCATTTATTTCACTTTTTAACTGAATGTTCAAACGATTAAATAATTTTCTAATTATTTGCACTTTTATTTGTGCAAAAATTTATAATAAAATTTCAATCTTTGCGAATATATTTAATCAAAATTCTAAAGATATTTATTGATGAATGGATTCAAAATCGGGTTGACCTTGTTCATAGGATCAAACTGTGATCCATTCAATGAGATTTGAACACTAATGGCAATAGACTTCATACTTATAGTTTGCATTAGTTTTCAACTCAAATACTAACCAATTATTCGTTTACTAAAGAAAACTATTTTTAGACCAAATGAGTGACTAAATTAGATCACTTTCTTCTGTCATTTGACGCGATTGAGTAAAATGACACTAAAAGACATCCAAACTGTTAGTATTGTATTGATTATCAATTTTGTCATTTATATCTTTGAAGTTTAATCATTTAACTTAATATTAATGGGTAATCAAATCCCTGACTCTCACAATCAATTGGTACTCAATTTCTTTAATCTATTGTTCAGTTTTTCAAAATTCATTTTCAATTCAATCATAAATGCCTTTAAAATTAGATTTTATTATTTTTTTCAAAATTTCTTTTGATTTTATTAATGAATTTTACTAAATATTTGTCCAATACTTTTGAAACTCAGTCCGAGAGTACTATTGAAACAAACGAACCAATAATTGAGTCAATTGTTACCGATTTGGTGAACGCCGTCCACATTAAAGAGTCGATGATGTCTGAGGTCGGACCAGAACCGGAACAGAGAGCCGAAGATACCGAAGATTTTGATAAGACGTCATATTTCGAGGCCAACGACAGCCTGTCCTCTCCTTTTGATGACTGTCTGGACAACTTTAAGACCAATGAAACACTTGTTCCAAACAGACAGAGTACTATCAATGACTTAATGGAAACGACAAATATCGACGAAGAGGTGATTATCTAATTTTTAGTTTCTATTCAAACTTTTATTGTATTTACTCTATGAGTGCTTTTTTCATTCAGCCTTTATTTGGCAATAAATGTGTGGGAATTCTGTGGGCTATGAGTTGACCCGATTCTGGTTATAACTGTTTCTTTCGTTAATTACTTTTTTTTTGTGACTAATATTTCAATTTTTATGTTTAGATTTAAATTAATTTTTGCCGTAAATCTTCTCAAAGTTCTACTTTTGAGACAAAATTAATTCTGAAAATACATTATTTTCTGTTAATTGAATTCAAATCTTGTTTTGCATAATCTTGAAGTCTGTCTCAACTGAGACTCAATTCTAAGACGTTTTGATTTCTGTTTTCATTGCATTTTAAAGTCGACCCAAAATTTGTTAGCAAAATATTTTTCAAAATTGAGTCAAAATCGAAGAAAAAGTTTCATTTTTTATCCAAAATGTATAATTTTTTATCGAGAAATGTGAGACAAATATTGAAGGAATCGATTAATAATTGATATGTTTTCCCAACAGAATGACTATTCATCTAAAAGATCGAGCAGTTCTTCACCCGTTTCCGAATGGAAGTATTCAACATATGATTCTTCGGATAAGGATTACTCGAAGCCCTACCAAAGTGTTGGCTCCAAATACAACGAAATTCTGGACTCCTGGAACCTCAACAAAGAGGATAAAAAAGTTAAGTCGAGAACTTCATTGATGCGAAATTTTGACCCTTTATATGGCACCGAATGTCCGTCTCCTCCTGAAAGAAGAAGAGCCAAGAATAGGGTTGAAAAGCCCTTTTTCTTTGATGAGCACAACGACAGCACCGGTTTGATTGAAGACTTTGCAAAATGTAAAATCGCTGAAACGCCTAAATTGGAAAGTCATGTGTTTGTCCCACAAATTATTAATCAAAAGCCCGACGTCTTAGAGTCTGCGGTCCAACAGCAGGAGATCAACGAATTGAAGCAAAGAATCATTGAATTGGAGACCGAATCGACACAAAAGGACGTCAAAGTCGCAGAAGACGTCGCAGAAATCAATCAGCAATTAAACAGAGAAATCAAAGAAAAGAACGAATCATTGAATTTAATCCAAAAGTTGCATGATATCAATCAAATATTGACTCACTGTTCGGCTCAAATGTTGGATGACAAGATTGAAATCGAAAAAAGGTCTGTCGAAAGGATCAAACAATTGGAAGATAAGTGCAATCATCTAATGGCCGAAAACGAATCGCTAGAAAAGCAATTGATGTCAGAAACTGATTGAGATTTTTGTCAATTTATTAATTTTATAATTTCTACTTATAGTTCATCCGCTAAGAAGGATGTGGACAACGAAGTGATCACTTATAAGGTACAAATCAAACGCTTGGAAATGAAAATCCAATCACTTGAAACCCATTTGGAGCAGAAGATTAAAGAAACTAAAGAGCTGTCATCGATGGTCGACGATCTCATTGCCGAAGTTCACAAATAAATCTTTTGCTTAGTTTTTAATCAATTTCTTACGAATTTGAATCTTTTTCTCACAAATACACTATTTTTACACTCATTTTAATGTTTTTATTCACTTTTATTCAACAATAATTGAATTGTATTTATGTATAAATAAGAACCGATTTATGGCAACAATTGAGCGAATATTAAGTTTTATTAGATTTAAGCAAACATTTGAATAGAGATAAAAATTAGTGATTTATTTGCTGTTTATTCATATTTAAGGGAACTTTCGTTAAACTGTTTTTGAGATTTGTGTTTAAGACTGGGATTACTCTGCAATGTGTTAAAGAGTTTGATCTGTTTGTCCACTTCTATACGGAAGTAATTGGGATAATCCACTTCATAGAAGTCGGGAACAATGACTTCTGTGCCTTGCATTCGGATATGTAAAAGTCGAACGGATGGCACACCTCTCAAACGAATCTCATATCGAATTAACTGATCCCAAAAACCAATGTTAGGTCTGGCCGTCTCTCTTCTCTTCTTCACTGCAGTGAATGCGTTTTTGAGAGGCATTCCATTGTATTTAATCAAATAAGCTGTTAAACAAATAAACAGTTTTAAAGTTTTATTGATTGAAAACTGACTGACCCAACACCAAAGTGGTCGATCTGCTCGCACCAGCCATACAGTGGACAAGTGCTTTGCCTCCAATTCGATGAGACTCTTCAATCTTATCGGCGACTTCATCGAAATAAACAGATATATCTTCTCTCACACTGTCATCGACTGGCACTCTATAAGTAGTGGTGGTTTCGGTCTGAAGTGAAGGCCATTCATACGTGGCATTGATAACCAAAGTTATCTTTAAATTAGTTATGTTTTCACGGGTGAGACCACCGATTCCGGTCAAATAGAGATAATCTAAGAGTTCATTGCAAGCATTGAACGGCGGCCCAAAAACTGTCTTAAAATCTTCAGCCACTTCGGGATCATTCATTAGTTCTTCGGCTTTCCTTTGACTCATTAACTGTCGCACATCTTTAAATACTTTCGGATTGATTTGATGGCCGCTATGAGTGACAGTCATTTGTTGGGCGGACAACAGCTTCGAAGTATTATTGGATTCTATCGGGTGTTTAGAAATTGGGATCTTTTTTGAAGGACAACAGCTCTGACAACAACCCATACTTTCAATTGATATCAATTCAAATTTCAAACAAATATAATTAGAGTTTTCACAACTGATTTGAATTTAAACATTCAATTCTTTAATAATGTTTTGTTTTGAGCGCGACTTTCATCACATTTAACATAAATTCAATAAATGATTTAATTCTTGGATTTTAAAAAGTAAAATATGTTGAAACTCATTAAGAGATGGATTTTCCGGGACTACTATAACAGCCAAAGAATTCTCAACGAAGACCTTCTGATTCTTATTCTGCAATACTTACCATTTGAACAATTGATTGAATTGAAGACAATTAATGAACAATTGAGTTATTGTGTCAAAGAAGTCCTGAAAAGAAAGAAAATTTTCATCGTCTCTGAGGAGGAAGTGTCATTTCAGGCCAGAGTTTACAAATTCGAGCAATACTTGAATATCAATGAGGACAGGATCAAAAATTTCAATCTTCTGGTCAATAGTCAGGACTTGAATTCAAAGAAGACAATCACTTACTTCAAGTCTGTGTATAAGCGATGCCAACGTTTGAATGTATTGGCTTTCAATCATAAAATCAGTGGTCAATACATTAGGATTTTGGCCAAACCTCCGAAACGATTGCATACATTATATTTAGGTCCTTCACTACTAGAACTCGATGTCCATAAACTCGAAAAGTTCGGAGATATTTATGGAAATGTAATCAAAAGTTTGAATCTTTGCTTTTCGATGGCAGAAGTGGACACGAGTTCAAAACTGATTGTTCTCCTGAAGAAGTTTCCGACACTCGACGAGTTGGTAGTAAAACAATACAAAAGTTGTGACTCGGCGTTAGACTACATTCCTAAAAGCGTCAGAGTTTTAGACTTGCAATTCATATCATTTCAAATGTACAACAATTTTGACACTCAAATAGAAGTCCACTCTTTTATTCTCAAACAAATGTTTGAAAGACTTGAGAATAAGTTGGTTTTGTTTGGAACTTCATATCCGATAAATGAAGAAAATGTTGTTTTTTTGAAATCAAAATCCAATCTCAACAGTCTTTACATCAAATTCAGAGAAATGCCGATCAGAACTATCTTCGATTTTCTTTCGATTCAAAGAAATTTAACATTTCTCACAATTGGATGGCAATACAAGAATCGGCTGTTTATCGAACCAGACATCAATAGATCATTTTGCTTCCGAAGTGTTCAGATCCTCAAGTTTTGCGACAGAAAAATTAAAAGACTGGAATTCCAGTTATTCCTCAAATGTTTTCCCAATATTTGGTTTTTGAATTTGACTAAAATTGAGTTCAGTTGCGATTGCATTCAGTGGTCGACTCTTTGCCGCGAATGCAGTTACGAATGTTTCGAAGTTTTGGCCAATTTTCAGGCTTTGAAGATATTATACTTACAAGAAGTGAATTTTGGGATCAGATCACTGGAAAAGTTGAAGAAATTGAGTCGAATTGGTTTATACGACCAATCAATTGATTACAAGTATTTGGTCAGAAAAGTCGGAGAGATATGTACTAAAAGGACTCTCAACAGATTCCAACTCATTCTGAGAACAACTGTCGAAGA
This sequence comes from Edwardzetes edwardsi, assembly GCA_034693445.1. NCBI lineage: Eukaryota > Metazoa > Arthropoda > Arachnida > Sarcoptiformes > Ceratozetidae > Edwardzetes > Edwardzetes edwardsi. The sequence goes on along the minus strand of JAQFXL010000039.1, from coordinate 22,659 downwards.
ACTCAATCAATTGAAAGAAAATATTCCCAAAAATTTATCGATAAAAATGATTTAATCAAATATTTTCACTCTTTATTCACAATTCAATTGTATTAATAAATCGATAAAATTAGTGATAAATTCCGAAATATTTTATCCGATTTTTAATTGAATCCAAAAATTACTGGTTTTCACAAAAAAGAAATTTTCAAATAATTATTAATTATTTATAAACTTATATATAAAATAACGATAGAAAAGAATTTGTTAGTAAATAGAAATGCAATTAATTTGGGATTAGGTCTAAAATCTATTGAAATTGTATATAATTTGGTGAAAAATGATTTTTCAATAAAAATAAATAGTTATTCGCAAAAATGAGAGATAACTTAAGTTTCAGGTGACTTGACTTAAGGGCCAAATGAATTTGGCGTCAAATCTCTTGTAAGCGAATTGACACTCGTGTCCGGCGGCCACCGCTTTCGATTTGACGGCAAGCGGCGAATCGTTGTCATTGAGTGCTATCTCTTCTCCATTAATGACTTTGAAAAGACCGAAATCTTCGGCGTTTGTGATCTTGAATTTGTGAGCAATCATTTTGCAGACCTCTTTTGTGGTCATATTTGGACGAACTGGAAGTGTCTTCACAGATATACTTGAAGTGAATTCGTCGGGAATCATGATTTTCATGTATGCCTTCATGTCTGCAATCGTTGGCAGTTTTATCTGAGTATAGGGCGAGTGTTGTCCACCAGAAACGGAGGTCACACTGGTTTCACTCGAGGAACTGTTCATTTCCCGAACAGGTATTGCTTTGGAAGTATTGATCAAATAGTTTGATTCGACGGTATTATCATTACTATTGTCCGACATTTGGTGCATATGTTTGAGGACATGTATGGCTGAGCTCAAAGTCGTCAAATAATAGCCGCCTTCACCGCTCAGAATCGAGGGCTGCAGTAATCCAAACATATAGTCGGCTTCGATTTCAGCCGAAACCACTCCGCACTGAATCAAGACATACATGAAAACGGGTAGAAAGTCGTCGGCACCGAATGACGCATATTCTGACTTTGACTGACAATTAGAATCATTGGTCCTCTTCTTCTGGAGCTGTCGAACACTGTTATAAATGGTAGAAATGGTTGATAACAAGTGTTCCAACTTCTTGAGGGGTGAATAAGACTGTTGAAGTCGATTCAAATGCTTCTGAATTTCTTCCATTGCCTTGGAGTCAATGGCAAGCAATTCCGGCCTAACGCCCAACTCTTGTGGTGTCTTCTTTTGCGCCTCTTTTATATTTTGTGACAACACTTTCAAAGAACCGTTTTTTGTGTATTCCTTAATGAAGAGCTGATATAAATACTTCTTCATTGGTTTGACTACTAAACGGTGTAAAGCACTTTCGAGTATTGCATCGATGTTCAAGAATTCGTTTTGTTTGAGTTTAGCCCTTTCCGTTTGAACCATTTGAGCCAACTGTCCCTCTCCATGCTTTACCAAATAATTTTTCATTCCATTCATAAACTGTCGAATATTTCGCATAACTCTAAAGAATAGGAAAATTAATTAAAATTATGGACTAAACTGCAGACAACTGTTTGCTCACATCATTGGATTTGTTTCAGTGCTCTCTTCAGTGCATTGAATAAAATGATTGATAGCTTTGGCGAACGTATTGTTTCCTTCGGTCCAGAGTTCAAAAATATAGTGACTTATATTGAGACCGACTCCAAAATCATTGGTCTCCAAAACAGTGAGTCTATCGCTTGCAGTCGACTCTCTGTTCTCAGCTACAGAACTAATAGAACGGATTTCGCCGATAGAACTGACTTCCGTTATGTCGAAAGTACTGGTGATCCGACTGTCCGATAGACTGGTCAGAGTAGAAGAGTTCTCACAATTGTTGGGCATCTGTTCTCTATTGACTAAGAAATTGTTGTCTTCTGTTTCTGGACTGAATTGACTCAAAGCATTTCTAGGGAAGACTTTTTTGATGAGCCCTCCCCACCAATCACTATCCCAGGGCTCACTGAACTCTGTGTCAGTATCGTATGATATTTCCCTAGGTTCTGGTTTGCCTTGGTTGATTATATTCTGGTTGTTATTGCGATAAAGGGCTAAATTATCATATCTTTCATTTAATTCACACTTAATTTGTTCACTTTTTTTCAGGGCATTCCTCAACTGATTAGAGATCAGATGCGATGCTTTCGGAACAGTCAGTTCTGGCGCTGAGATTATCAATAAGTCCTCGACTGTCGTCACATCGCTTTTCATTGACTCAACTAAACTACTTCTTTGACAACTGAGGAGTGACTCTCTTCTAAAGGGACGATTACAAAGAGATGAGAGGTTATCGTCGAGCCATTTCCACGAATTGTCTAAAGGCCACGAAGACTCGCGAACCTCTATAGACTTATGTCTGGCAAAAGTACTGCACCCGACTTGAATCTGAACATCTGTTAGCTTCGGATTATGTATGCAAACGGTTTGAAGACAGGTATCGATTTGTGTCGATTCACTTCGAATACTATCGATTAAACTCTCCATTGAATGACCAAAAAGGGAAGGATTTGATGGCTTCACTTCATTAAGATCGGTATCAGATCTTCTCAAATGCCAAGATTTTGAGGAAATTAATTTTCTATTAGGAATGGCATCAATTGGATCGACATAAAAAGGAAATGACATTTGACCGTCTGTTGCAGATTCGTTCTGAGATAGGGTTGTGCTCTCTGTTTGAGTGCTTCGATCGTTTTGTTTTGAGCGTAGATTATTTTCAGAGATTGCTCCGAGAGTTGCAATTAGATTGAGTTTAGAGATGGTATTCGCGCCCCAAATATCCTCGTAATCACTCTCTTTGTCGTGAAGTGAACTTCTGTAACACATCACTTGCTTTCGAGCATTTGTTGGACTCTTTTCAATATCATTCGGCGTATTCTCTATTTTTTGACTAGAATTAGAGGCAGAACTTGTGCTCGAAGTGCGTCCACTTTTGGTGTCATTCAATTGAATTAAAGTGATTTCAGTGTTGGGAGCAGTCCTTTCACTCCTTTCACTCCTTTCACTCATTGGAGAACTCGAAACGCCATTCGATGTGTTTATCAAAGGCTTTGTATTCGTTAAAATTGGAGACTGTTTTTGGATCTGACTCTGACTACTATTCAATGTCACAAATTTACTTCTTGGGGGTACTGGCGGTGGGTCAGCACGTGGTTTAGGCGGCGGTTTAGGTGCCAACTTTGGGACCGTTGAAGCGATCACTTGTGATATTGGAACTGTTGATGACTTTTTGGTATCTATGAGTGGATCCACTGCTGTTGCCTCTTGTTTAGGAGGGATAGGAGGCGGAGCCGATTGAGTCTCATTTTTAAATGTCGAACACGAATTGGTTCGAGTATTGCAAGAATTGAGAGAATGACTGCAATTATCATCACTTTTGTCTTCACTCGAATTGGTTAGCTTTGAAAGGGCTGACTGCCAGAAATCTTGTCCTAAGAGAGCCAAAGATGTCAACTGTTGCCGATTAGACTGAGCTAATACTTTAGGCAGAGTTAACTGAACGGGAAGCTCATCACAACAGTTGGAGTAATGGCAGACTAACATTGGAATTGCACTGAAATAGTTGTCAGATCCCTCTAAATGCAATTTTCCACTCCCGCCGTCTTCTATCAAATAGTGTTCGATGTGAGGACCCCGACCTTCGGGTAGACGAACGGACAGTGCCATTGTGTTGACTTTGCTCGACTGCCGGACCTGAAAATAGAGGAATACATTCAAATGATGACATTTAAACTTGGAAAAGGGTCAGTAATACAGGAAATACACTAAATGTCAAAACTGATTGAAAAGCCATTTGTTGTAAAAAAGGGATAGACTTTTGAGGAAAATGCAAATCAATGCAAAAAATGAATTAATGTCTGAAAATTACAAAAGAGTTTAACGATAAATGAATTTTGAATATTCGTGTAATTTATCACAAAATGTTGAGGCGTTGCATACATTCGAGAAATACTTAAATTTATGATAATTATAGGCATTTGAAGACAAATATTGTGGTCAACATTCGGTTCCATTGCATCAAAGAATTTAAATTTGGTTTTGAATTATTCAAATCAACAGTTAGTTAATGAAAACCACAAAAAGGGGGTCAAAAATACAAAACTTTGGCACATATTCTTAAAATTTTATTATTTGCCGAAAATCGCTAAATATTAGCACAAAAAAAATTGTTGAAATGTTTGCATTAAAAGCTATTTTTAAATCTTTGAAATAGAAGTTCAATCAGTTTATTATCCTTTTCATTGAATTCAGTGATAAAAGAAAACAAATTTTTCCTTTCAATTATGTTTCAGAAGTTTCGGATCTAATAAATGGTTGCATAGAATTGATGTCAAAAATAACAATAAAATGAGAAAATAATTGATCTTTTAATAAAATTATATTCAAAGTACTTTTGACTGTCAAGAGATTCGCTCCAATAGTTTGCATTCAATAACTGATTTTCAATAAAAAAAATTCGATCACTTTTTTCTCTAAGAATTGAAAATTTCCGAAAAATAGCCAATAGTTTGGGAAATGGCACAGAAGTTCATAGAATCAATGAATTTCTATATTTTTATCGGACATTTATTTATATCGAATTTGATTACTTCTGTTTCGATTGGAAATGTTTCGCAAAATTGCATTAATTTTATTTCTAATCCTGTATTTAATTATTGATTGTAAGGGTATTTAAAAAAAAGATAAAGTGATAGATAGATGAGATAGAAAACAAACAATAAAATACAAATATCAACTTACAATGAAGCAGCCGGGTTCTTTACCCTGAAGGAGGTGCACGACTCCTGCCCGACCGATTTCTGGCAAAAACCAGATTGGATGACAACGGATCAGACGCTCTAATAATCCAATGTCTGCTGGAATTGATTCACAACTGGCACCCGAATTATGATACTCTTCATTCTGTTCTTCACTCAAACAGTCGGCCGAAGGATTATTAGATACTTTTTCGGGTTGTGTTCCCATATCTTCAGTATCTTTGAGAGACTCTTCACTTTGATTACAATTCTACAAAAAAAAAGTAAACAATTTTTTCCAAATTCAATAATATTTAGAAAAAATACTTTTTACTGAAGTAATTGAGAGAAAACTGAGGACAGACTCAGTTTAAAAGAGATAAAAATTTGTGAAAACATTATTTGAAAGCAATATATAAACCAAAAGCAATGAATAATTAAAAGACTTACAAAGAGAGGGACTGTATTTGGTTTTGATTTATCAGATTCTGATGTAATCTGAATGCTATCCATCACTGAAAGCAATTGCAAACTATAAGAAGGTTTCTGAAAAGTCGAAGACACGGCCGAAGAGTGTGCCGTAAAAGTTGGCAAAAGAGCAGAGGAATCAGTTTGCAATAGAGATGAGGTCTTATCGAGTGATTGCTCAGCACTGACTGAAGAGATAATAGGTTTAGCGATAATGGCTTTCGACAGTTAGCAGAATATTTGTATTAATTGCAGATTTGATTTAAAAAATACTGAATTCAATCAAAACTTACTGTTGTTGTCATTAATTGGATTGATGTCAGACTTGTGTTGGACTGCATTTTGTTGTGAATTATTTCCTGCAGTTCTGACAGCAGTCGACTCGAGTAGAAAGGAATCCGATGACTCTTCTGCTCCGACGGCATCATTGCCGGCATTTTCACAGATAATTCCATTACTGATGTTATTTGAAATTTCAATGTCAGGCGACAAATCTTGAAGAGCGAGGTCTAAATCCTTGGCCACATCTGTTATCAACTTTTGCACAGATTTGGGAAAAACACATAAAATCATTAAACAAACTAAAGTTAAAACGACTTTAAATTTAAATAAAAAGCGAATCAAATAAATCTATTGATTGTCTGAATATTTGTCTAAAAATTAATGGTTTATTAAAAACAATTCTTCAGGAAATGACTGTTTGTCCGCAAAATAAGTTTGAAGTTCAACACAAAAACAATTTAAATTTAAATCAGATGTCTATCGAAAGACCGCTATATTTATCGTCAGAAACACATTGAATGCATTGAATCGTAACTGAATTTAAAGGCAAATAAAGTAATAAATATTGCTTTCAGTTGTGGTTCAGTTCAGGTCTTGAGTGACATTCAAAGCGCAACTGATTTGAGAACTAATAACACATTTTCCTCAGAACAGAGGCTCAGACCTCAAGAGTGAGAATAAGAGAACTGAAGGAAAGTTTTTAATAACATATTCAGTGAACAAATTTTTTTCTCTGCAATCAGTTTATTATTGAAAGTAATTTACAATACGATTGAAAACGGGATTTACGGCTCGAGAACTGAGACAAACGAATTGCATTTTAGTCACTCTTTGGGTTTCCTATTGAAGGATAACTTGTTTTCAAACCAATCCAGACATTTATTCACTGGAAACCGATTGCATGACTTCATAACAAGCAATTAAATCAATTTTGAAGCAATGGATCCAAATTTAATTCAATCCCTTCTAAGTCGTGATTCAATTGAATTAATACTCATTTGATTTAAATTGAATTAAAACCCGAAAAGAGATTAGACGGTAATCAGTGGCCAAAAGATATTTTCAAATCATGAATACCTCCCAAAAGTTGCAGTCATTCGCTGTTTTTTCGGCGTTTAATTCATTATTTTTTTCTTCTTTCAAATTATTATTATTTTTGTTTTCATTACTTTCAACACATTTTAAGCTATTATTAGCGCAACTCATAATCAAAACCGATTCAATCGTTTAATAACTCATTTTTTTTATTATATTTCATTAGATTTATTCAATTATTAAACCACTTTTAAAATGCACTCATTTTTCATACATTCAGTAATTAAATGACTGAATAATTATTATTAATATTATTAATCAATTGTTTAATACTTTTACTTAAAATCTTTTGATTGCATAAAAACCGATAATAAATGACTTTAAAAATATTTAGCTTTCAATCGAAGAATACAAACAATTGAATGCAAATCAAAATAATTTCAAATTAAGATAATATTGGATTCAAAGCCAAATATCTTATGATATGAAAGGATTGAATAATTCAGTGAATTATCGCGAAGTAAATGGTTTTAAGAAATGAGTTCACAATTAGTTTAGTAAACAATTTAGTCGTCGATTGCTTTCTATTTATTTTTTCCTCAAATATTATTTAAAAGGCATTTAAACCCTAAATAACAAAAAGTCTTATACTTATTACGTGAGCCAATAGTCACACCCTTTTCACTGTCGTCTGCATTCAAATTGAATGTCAAAGAGTATTCACTTTTGTCTATTGAGCAGAACGTCATTTATTTTGCAAGTTAATTTCATCGGTTTGTCTGCATTCAAGTTCAGTGCAAAACAAGCGATGCTTTTCTGGGCGTCAACATTGATGTTGAGGTCATTGCGCTTCCAATACACATATAAACACATCAATGCAAAACTTTTTGCACAATTATTTCAATTTTTTTACTCCAATTCTCATTAATAAAGTGCATAAATAATTGCAAAGAATATTTATAACGATTAAATTGCATACATTTTCCTTCTTTCAGACTGTTCTTTGAAAAAACACTGACTTTGAATGCAAAGTCCTTAACAGTAGTTTTGTTGATTGACTTTTAAACTGATTCTCGAACTGATTACTGAACATCTATTTGATGGCAGGAATGGTAGTATTCAGAGCATAAAATTTGTTTCAATTCAAGAGAATTGTTATAATTGATAGCATTGATAGCATGGATGAGTCATTTGTGCCGTAAAACTTTGATTGGTTATTTGACTATAACTTATTATGCTATTAAAATTAATGTATCGGATATTTGATAAAAGAGGGGTTACTTTGGGTACCAAATGCAGTAAAAGCAATGAGAGTACAGTTTTTATCAGTAGACGCTTTCAAGACTAGCAAATGAAAAATAATTGCATTACACTGGAGTGCCATTATAATGAAGACGATTGGTTTAAACAATCTGTTGATTATAAGCAACTATTTTTAACATTAATGTCTATTAAAGTTGATTCGAAAGTTCTTCATTATACAGGAAAATTCATTGTATATGATGTTCATTATAATGGCACTCCATTGTTATATATATATAATATACATAATATACATATGTCTATATATAGCGCTAACAGTTATCGAGCACAAGTTTATGTGGAAATCAAAATAAGTCTCAAAAACAAAATTTTTGACATAATTTTCCAAAAATGATAAAACTTATCATTTAATCAAATATCTGAGCAAAACAAGACATTTGACATGTTTTCTGGTTAAACATGTAATTTATTAATACCTTAATCCAAATTTGTAACAAAAAAGTTACTTCAATACTTCAATGCTGTTACCATTGGATGTCAAGATCTTCGAGGACTTGAATATCAAATAAATCTAATTTCTCGAAGATGTTTATGACCCCTGTCTTCAAAAGTTAGTAAAGTACAAACAGATGTTCCAAAAATGATTAAGGGACAAGAAGGCCTCTCAAGAATCCAATCCTAAGTTATATGAATCAACTCACCTTTGCATAAAGTCCAGCCAACCCTGGTCTCTTGCATAAGCATATACTGTAAGGTCCACCAAAAACCGGATATAGGCTTTGATACAGTTTAACATATTTATAGCAACAAACGATACTTTAATTTTATCGATGTTTTCAATTGAACTGAAATTTTGGTAATTATTGGCCAAAGAGAATCACCCACCTTAGGTTGTAGCCCCACCTCCTTGATTACACCCCACCCTTCATTATCCTCCTTAACTTCCGTAAACTTGAAAAAATCAATTTGAAAAATGATATTTTCATTGAGACAAACGTTGGGTCGAAGTCTACTATTAATACATTTTCACATGTATTTCATTTACAAAAGATAGTGTACGCTTTGTTACCTGAACTTACTTCAATCTTTAGAAGGATATGTTATGTACTTGTGAGTTAGGTTAGGTAAGGTAAGTGATTCCCTCCCCCTCTTTGGCCAATAAGCACCAAACTTTGAAACAAATAATTTTCATTTGGGTATTGATTATCTCAGAGATAAATAACAAAAAGTTTCCCATCAGATGAATACTGAAAAATATGTTGACTGGATTCAGCTCAACCTGCACAGCACATGATTTCCATAGACTCAATGTTAAACTATCTCCGGTTTTTGGTGGACCTCACAGTAGATGAATGAAATGACACATATTTTTCAAATCTTTGAATGCATTTAATGAGAGAAAGATGTGATGAGATCTAAACCAAACTCGTTGTTAATATTTAGAGTAAATTTAATTTAAGAATAAATGATTTATTTGAATAAACTCTACAAATATATTGAACTAATAAATCAAATGTTAAGATATATTCCAATTAATTATATTTATTTCAGTGATAATACCTTTGAGAATATAAACTAAACATTCTTTGACTCAATTCCAAAGACATGAAGTCAAGTGTGTAAAGTATGAAAAACGAGCAAGTTATAGATCAGTTAGTGCTCAAATAAATTGATTATCAAAACAATCAATTATTTGTCACTCAATAGAAATGTGTAAATTGTTTTCTATGAGAAAAGGGGCCCAAATTTGAAACTTTTGAGCGCTAATCAAAATTTGTAATAATTTCTGAAAACTATTTATTATTTTTCTCAAAATAGGAATAATATAAAATTAAGTGCAGTTCAGTTCACAGCGGTTTTTCGGGGCACAGGTATTACACAGACTCTACGAAACATATTTCAGTGGCTATTCGAGTGAATATATCCAAGAATTTTAATTGACTAAACGGAAAGGTATGTGGTGTCAAAGAAGGCGTTGCAGGCATTAGACTGAATAGACTACAATTTTATCTGTTTGTGACTCGAAATTGATGTCCATTTCGTTTAGTCATCAATTCATGCCTTTAAGAGAAATGAAACCAAAACTTAAGAGACACCTGAAGAGACGTTGGATGCAAATAACAACACTTTCTAATCTCAAAGCAACTATTCATTATTTTTCAAGTTATTCAACACTCCCTTCTGAAAAACATATTGAATTTATCACCCATCAGATTTGCTCTTTTCAAACCGATGTTTTTTGAAAAAAAAATCTGTAAACAAATACTTTTACTCAAAAAAATGGCTTTAAAATTATATTCTGATAAATGAATGAATTTATTCTTGTCATTAATAGTCTCTTTCTAACAGTTGCGACGAAAACATATGATTTCGATTTCAATCAATTATAAGAATTATATTTTTTGAACGTCTGCTGCAAACACTTGAATGCAATTAATTCTCTTCAATGAGACTAACATTGAATAAAAGTTTTTCTTTTCATTAGTCTATTGTTTAATTCATTTTTTATTCCGTGAAAAGCATTTAAGATGAGTGTTGATTGAACCAACCAAGGGTGTCAAAATATTTAATGCAAATGTGAGAAACCGGTTGAGAACTTGAAATAAGTCTCTTTAGTGTTCATGACTTAAGGTTTTGTACTCTAATCGGTTATCAATGCATATGTTATGTAACTTTCAAAAAAAGCTTTTTATGGGTTTATCCTATTAAGAACTTATTTGTTGAATCAAACTGATGATTGTGACCCATCACATCCAATTGAACGCTCATTTATATCAATTGATTGATGGTTCGAGAGATGGATATTCAAAGTGTAGTTAATCCAGCAACTCTTCAATTTTATAACTTACAGAATTTTTTTTTATTCTCTAGGCTTCGATTTTGAGGCTTATATTTAGTTTTAAATTATCTAGTAAATAGATTTTAGTTATTCGACCCACAAAGTATACTTTCAGTATTGAATGAAACATCAAGAAATTTATTTATATTATGGTATATTTTTAATTCAAAAAGAATTTATCAAGAACTTCTATTTGATAATGATCATTTCACCCCTATTTTTATAAGTGGACGAAACATTTTGGTCTTAACCACTGATTCACAGTAAAAGAATTCAATTGAATACCATTTAAGTTTTGGCAAAATATTTTGCTCATTAGGAATAATGGAAATATTTGAGAATAAATGGCATATTTGTCTCCTATAAGTGGACACGAGATGAGCGATAAATATGTCTTTCAACAGTTGATCGAAAAGATTTAACTTGAATTTGATTTTGAATATAACAGTGTTTTCATTACATTACATGAATTCTTGATCAGAGCAGCTCTTTTTTAAATTAATGATAAGGGTATGACTAATACACACTTTTATATAGGAATTCCTTCCGTTGAATATTTTCTAAATAACTTTTGAAAAAATTTTCCTTTTACTCATCCATTTAACGAATGGATTCTTTTGTTAATTTTATTATTTAATTGTATGAATGCTTTTAAATTGAATGCAATTCGTGGAAAACTATTTGATTTAAATTTAATTGTCTTTCAATTGTTTTTATATTCCGATTGAAAATAATAATAATGTTCTGCTTTTTTGTTGAAAACCAGTTCCTATAGTGGAGGGGAACTGTTTATTACATAATCGCTATCCAACCAAAATTTGTCTCTCATTCAAAGTCATAGAAAGACCGATGTTTTACAGAACTTATTAAAAGTACAGAGAATTACATGACTTCTCTCTCCATCCGGTACTCAATCGAAGAGAATTGGACTCAAATATTATAATAACTATATTTTGTTCAAATATTTATGCATTGACTCGACTGAGTAAACACTCGCAAGTCTTCACACTTTTTATATTTGATACTTAGTATAGGTATCGAAAAGTATTCTAATATTCGTTTATTTAGTGAAAACATATTCATACTGGAAGGCTGTGCTGCGGGTGTGACTCATATACGAATGTGCGAACAATAATTTATATCATAAAATTGCGAATATATTTAATAATAAGTTTGGGGCAAAAGTATGTCACAAATTCAAGTATTTATTGTACTATTTCTCTCTGTTCTACAAATTTACGCTGATGAAGAGCCTAACCTATTGACGAGATTGGATTGTCAGGTAATTTTTCTCGTTTCAATGCTCTTTTAATTCTGTTCGTCAGGTTTTTCAAGAACACCAGTCATTCAAGTAATTGATTCGATTAACTTTTTTTTGTTCATTCAAAGGCCAAAAAACTCAAAATAAGCTTTCATTTGGTTTAAACTTTAAAGTAATCTTTGATTTAATTGTTTTCAAAATCATTGTTAATGAATAGCCGGCAGAAAAAAGAGTATTTGCATACGAGAGTAATACACAACTCTGGGGACCATTGGATGAAAATTTCTTAGTAAGCGCTGATATAACTGTTCATTGTCTGGGAACGGATGAAAAAGGCAAATATGGGACGAAAGGCCACAAATATATGGTCCAAATAGAAAATCTCAAGCCTTCGGTAGTAAAAGAAAAGTAAGTCTAAAAACTTTTATTAAATCACTTTTAACTCAATTATTTGACTCATGATTTCGATATCGAATTCAAATCTAATTATAAATTATCTCAAAATATAATCGAAATCTAATTTTCAGACAGAATGAGATCAGAAAAGGGAAACGAACTAAAAGAGGAGTCAGCAGTTGGTTCAAACAGGCCTGGGTTGATGTCAAAGATTTTTTTGTCAATCTATTCACAAAGAAGAAAAGAAATGACAACGACTTTGTTTTCGACTTTGAAAAGCAACCTTCAACTTTGCAATACCAGTGCAAAGCAGATAAAAAAGGAAACCGACGCAAGAGAGCTGCCCCCAGATATGCTAAATCTGATTCAGTTAATTACGACACTATGTTTTCCACACCTTTTGTTTTCATACAATTAGCTGATGGATCGATACCTGAGGTTAGGTTTAGTGATAGGGAGACTGATCCGACTGTCAAGAATTTCAAGAGACATATCGCCGATGCTTTTGCCACACAATTGGATGCATCGAAACAGAGAGTCTTAGAGCAGAGTCCGATTGGCGCTCACTTTTCCAGCTATTCATATGATAACACCGGAAAAATGGAAGAATCACTTCAACCGACACCAGACGGACAGAGCTTACAATTGGGCGCTACTTTCATGTCATTATCGCAGATTAAAGACTTGACTCACTTATCGGTTATGAGGGACGTGACCCCCGACGATATGATGGAAATCGGTAGCAATAGTATGACATATGACGCCTCACAAATCGGAGTAAATGCAAAACAAATTCAACAGATATCTGAAGGTCGAGTCACCACAACCGGTATGTGCTCTCAATGATAGTTTGCATTAATGTTGGTTTTCAAACGTCAAAACCTTTAAGCGACTCAAGTTTTTTACTGATAATGAAAATCGTCAAACAAATCACAATTCAGTAATGAATTATTGAAACAAAGTTTTGATTTCCTCTTAATTTTATGCAATGAATGACTCATAGATTATATATATTATATCCTTTTGATTAATCAACTCTTTCCTTCCTTTTTGCGTCAATTAGCCGGTCATTTATCACTAACTTTAGTAAATCCAACAAAAAGTTCGAGAAATAAACGAAATACAGAACAAAATAAAGAAATTGAAGACTATCTGAAAGTTCGCACAAAATATTCTTTATCGGTGAGAATACTTTCTTTGGATTCGTTTCAATCAATCTTTCGTTTGAAATCTTGATTTTAAAATATCAAAAATTTGATTTAATAAGAAGTCATTGAGAATATCCTCAGATATAAAACTAAACAAACATTTGATATGAATTCAATGTTTAGATGACTAAAAGAGTTGCGAAACGATCAGCAAATGAAAAGCAAATATTAGAGTCATTGCTGGAAAAGGAGTCTAAACTTAATTTGAGAGGAGAAACAATTATCTCAGAATCGATGGCAGGTATAGTTTCAAAAGCCTATCTGACCGTTAAATTAATGGTTATCCCAATTTACAGAAAACACTTTGAAAGAGAAGCTAATTATGACCAAGAAGTTTATCAGTGAAAATCTTATGGCCGACAAAAATTCAGAAATTTTGCTCAAATATTCGAGTAACCAGCAAAGTCCCAGTAAGATCTGGCGCCAATAATCTAATATTGTGATCAATTAAATTGTGTTTGTTCATTTTCAAGTCTATAGTTCGCTAATGAAAGCCTTGAATTTGGAAGTAATGCTAAACGAAGACAAAACTGATTCATCGGTGACTCATATGATTAGCGATAAAATTAATGAAAAGAAAGTCAGAGATATTTGCGGTCGAAAGTTATCTTTGAAAGATAAAAACTGTTTCGATTTGTTGATGGTCCTAATCAAGAGCCAATCAAATATCGCTCAGACATTACTAATGAGACAATTGAATTCTGATATCAGTCTCGAAGATAAGAATGAAATTCTCAAACTTATAGTTCAGTCACCAAATCCACAAAATTTATTAATCGATCAGTTATTAGATATATTGAGAGCTCATGCAAATAAAAGTAGCAATTATGAGGGAATCCTGTTGTTAGCCATCAGTAACTTAGGATATCGATCGAAATCAAATGAAATCAGAACCAAAATCGCAGATATTCTCACAAATAAGTTGAATGCAATGCAATGTTACTCAGAAGAAGTCAATTCTTTATTAGTCGATACTTTGGAAGCGATCGGAAATTTAGGCCACAATTCAACCATTGCTTACAGCTTAAGAATTGGCGAAACCTGTGCTCAATCAGACTCAATACGGATTGCAGCCATTCATTCCTCTCGAAGACTTCTGAGTAATTCTGAGGTTCAAAAATGGTTTCAAAAACTTCTTAAGGAACGTACAAATAGTTGTTCTGTTCGACAAGAAGTTGTCAATTCACTCATTGAAGACATTAATTCACTTGAAATGAGTATGACTTCAGTGAATCGCTGGCCAAGGATTGAGTTCAATGAAATCGATAACATATTGGCAGAAGAGTTGATACAAATTAAACACAACGATTGTTTGAAAGAAAACACAATCAGATATTTTGAGCGAAAATCTGAGCACAAGTCGAAGGCTGTCCTCAAAAAAGTGAAAAAACTTCGCTCTAAACGCGAAGTTTTCGATAGCTTTTGGACAGAAAGTAATTGCAAAGAATGGGTCCCAAAAGAAGACAAGAATGAAATGCCGACAAATATCGACTCAACTGTTGTTATATCTGACAGAATGAGAGAATCAGAAGACATGGAACAGAGCACTGCATATCAGAAACGTAGGAAGTGTTCAGCGACTAAACGATTCGGACCCAGTCAGGCACAGGCAGTATTCAGAGCAGATATTGTCAATGACGTCTACGGACCTCACGACAACCCTGATTATAAATTGATGGCTCAATTTGTTGCCGGGACTCACTTTCTTGGTAAAGACATAGACGTGGGTAAAATGTATGTCTACCATAAGAAGGACTCGTCCAGAGCTTATGTCAACATTTTCGGTAACACTCTGGTAGATGTGGCCTCAAGTGATTGTAACGGAACTACACTCCAGCCTTATATCACCTCTAATTTCTTGCCTTTATATGACTTCAGTCTATGGATCGTTCAAATGACTTTAGGGGTCAGAATGACAGCAGAAATGAATTTTGATTTGCCCAAGTTTAATTGTGGTGACAAGAAAGCCGCGGAACTGCAAATTGTTAGTATCAGCCCAGAAACTAAAGTAAGAGCTGCCGGAGAAGTATCGGGTAAAGTGTTGGTAAGTTTTTACAGTAAAATTCTCGACATTTCTCTTAAATTTACCCAAAAATTCATTTTAATCTTTAGGTCATCAAAGGAGGAATGAATATCGGGGGTCAGTCCACACAAAATCCCACTAAACTTTTGATTTATAACTGTATTGCTCTGATTTTAAGGTGATTTCAACTACTTTTCTAACCTGAAGTTCGAGCCCTCCCATGAGTTATGTCTGTCTGTGTATAACGGATATAACCCAATGAACGTTAGCATCAATTCCTGGTATCAGGTATTCAAACAAATCTTGATTTTGGTTTCAAAATTAACTTAATTTTTGTGCAGTTCTGGCACCCGTCCTGTTCTGAATGGATGGAGAGATCAGTTTGGAGTCCAATGGAACTCAACTGGCAAATCAATGACCACCACAGAAGTGCCTGGATTGAAAACGAATGCCTTATAAAAGACTCGAAGTCCAAATCAAAACGAATTGAGCCGTAATTGCGATGAAAATACTTTAATTAAGTTATCATTAATTTATGTTTAAAACATATATTTGATATCAATTTGCAAAAAATGTCATTTAAATAGACATTAATTCTTAAAAACTGATAAAAAAAACTCGAAAATCAATATAAAAGTCACTTAAAGTTAAAATAGTTGCGAATATCACTCAAACCACTCTTTTTTTCTGGTGAACACATGAAAGTAGAGTTCAAAGGCGCTAATCGTTTAATCGATCCGTTTTTCTGTGGCTTTAAATTAGTGAATGTGTTGATAGCAATGATCTCTTCATCGCTGGTTTCGCTTACTTCTGACCTTTCGATGTCACTCAGTGTCAGAGTTTTGTCGATTGTATTCCCACTCGAATTGAGTGAATACTGAGACAATTCGGGAGATTTTTGTCCTCTCATTTCTCTGTCATTCAGATCCTGAAGAATCGATTCTTCTCTGGAACTGTTTTCCATATGAATATTTGAGAAATACTTGCTTTGGTAGGTCTGCTCTTCAGAGCAATTGTTGTTAACTTTAAATACGTTTCGCGAATATATTTGATTTCGTGAGGTATGACTTCTTTGAGTTGTGGTCTTCGATGAAATGGTTTTATTACTTTCAATGTCTTCATAGGAATATTGATCGAAGAGTTTTGAAGAGTTGACTAAACGATTTTCATTTACTTTAATGCGTTTACGGAAATATTCTGATTGTTGTGTGCTTTCAATGGTTTGTGAGTATTGTCTTCGTTGGCAGTTATTGTCTTCAGTATTGTCTTTCAATACTTTGTTTTGATTAGTCTTTTGTAAAACGATTGCATTTTTAGTAAAACTCTTTTTATAGGAAAACCAGTCTTCAGACCAAATGCTATCAAATTTGGGTTCAAAACTATATGAGTCCACAATTTTCAATGTCTTTGTGTCAACGTTTCCAATGGCGTACTGAAAGGCAAAGTCTTGTCCCAAACTTTCATCGAAATGACTGCCCGCGTATTTGAGATCTTCAGTTCCGACGCCACTCTCGTATGGCGTCAAAGGAATCAATTTTCTTTGTTTCGGACAAAAGACGAGTTGATATTTGAAAGTATTGTCAGCTTTGATGAAATCGTTGACATATTCTTTGGTTATTCGAACCTTTTTACTCATTTTCAGATAATTGGGAACTTTATAGAGAACTGTCTTCAAATCGGTATTAGCGGTGAGTTTGAAGAACTTTTTGGCCCTTTGAAGACCAATTCCGGGCAAATTCGGTAAATAATCACATCCTATGAGACAACAAATTAATTAACAAATCATTTAATAGTAAATTGTTTAGTCTTTTACCGGAGAGTATAGACATGTGTCTGAACTTCGAAGAGTCGAAACTACTTCCCAAACAATCTTTGATTAGCGACAGATCTACGAGTTTTCCATTTCCGTTGGGATCCAATTTAAACAAACAAAGCCTACACTTATAGACTAATAGATCCGAGTCTTCGGTAATAACAAAGTCGGCGAAACCATTGTTAACGAGATAAGCCATTTGAGCGTCTGCTTCGTACGGAGCGACCACAAAGTCAATGCCTTTTACTCTTAAGCCAGTCATCAAATTTCGTGCCATTTTTGGGGTCACTTCAACGCAACTTCTCATCAATTCTCTGGCTTTGGATTCCTGTCCATCAGATAATAACAATTCAATCTTTTGTCTGGTGTTGTGTCTCATTGATTGTCTCAACTTATGAGTCAATTCTTTTGCCGGAAGTCTCTGTCCATCAAAGACTACAATAGGTTTAATGCCGGCGTCGATAAGCATTTGAGTCTTTTTGAGACAATAATACACGTATTGGTCGGTGTGGTGTCCACTATAGAGCTGTTCAGCGCAACCATAACAAGCCTTATGCAGCCATCCATAGCCATCGATAACACAAACAGATCCACTCAAATGAGTGATATTCACAGGAGTCGACGCTTTCTCTACCAAACCAATCAAACCCTGGATTCCCATTGTTTTCAACAAATAATGCGTTAAATCATTTGAAAATTGAATAAAATATAATATAAATCATTAATTAAAACAAATATTAAAACAATACTAAAGTTAATAAATCACTTCTTCAGCATTTGTTTCAAAGATTTTGAACTCAGAGTCATCTCTACAACAAAATTATTGACACATTTCGCGCGTTTTCTCATCAAACAGACCAACAAATAACGGCTTAAGTAATGAAATTTTATTTTTGTCATAAAGTCCTAACCTTTAGAGAAATTGAGTTATAGTTAAGCCTTTGTTGCGAGTCATCATAAAATTTGATAAATCAAGAGTTACGACAAACGTCACCTGATTTTCCCAATTATTGTTGTCTTTTAATTAATTCATTGATTCGGTAAAAGATATGGATTAAGAGTGGTATCAAAATTTGATAATCAAATGGTAGCCACTTATGTAAAGGTGGGCTTTTTTGGCTTTATTTTAAGTATAGTAGCGGTTGGCGTCGGATCTACTTTTATGCCACAACTTAAACGCCAAGAAAGAGATTTCACAATGAGGGTTAGATCTGACCAAGACATTAGTGCCAATCACAATTGTCACCGATGTCTGTCTTTCTATCAATTGAAGTGATATTTTGTCCCAATTATCTTATAGTCTGATAACAAGAAACTGGTTGAGAGCCGACCCAAAAGCCCGTATATGAATGCCATCAAAGAAGCCGTCGATTCTGATAAACCATTTTTTGGTTCGAAGCCAAAGAAAAATTGATTAAAAATCATAAAAATATTTCGATTAAAATTCAATTTAAAAGCAATAAAATTATTTATTTGAAAAATTTTTAACATTTTTTAGTCATTGAAACTAAATTTAATTGAATTTGAAAATTGAGTAAAACTTGAAGTTTGAAAACAAGACTTGCATTCAAATTGACGTAAAGTTGTGTTTTAATCATATTATCTGACATTAGAGAGGTTTTCCTCCCAACCAATCATTTGATACGAATTCAAGGATATCGGTATTAAAATTCACTTCAAGTAGAAAAAGAAATTGTTTTCAAAAAATAATTTTCACTTATTTTTGTTTAAATTGCTTTAAAAATTGAATGTTTGAGTCAGTGGTAAGACTGAGCAAGATCATCTATTCATAAGTCATCGTTGGTTTCATTACAAAAAGTGATACTAAAAATGAGTGGTTCTGTAAAACTTTTGATTAAGAATTGCGAGCAAATAGTTCAGGTCTCTGACAATAGACAACCATTTAAAAGGGGTAAAGAACAGGACGACATTGCAATTCTTCAAAGACGTAATGGTATCGGTTGTAGTCTTGTCATTGGATCGGATGGTTTGATAAAAGGTGTGTAACATTCATAGATTAATTGCAATTGTGATCATATTGAAGATGCGTTCATAGAGTCAAATGTTAATTTTAAACCCACTATTGAATGAAATTACTAACTTAAGTTACCTTGATCATTTTACAAATCTTTAAATGCAATCGTTTTTTCAGACATAGGATATGATAATGAAATTGAATTTAAATACAAAGACATCGATAATGTAATCGACGGACAAAATTGTTGTGTAATTCCTGGATTAGTTGACAGTCATAGCCATCCTGTGAGCAAAAGAGCAAAATTATCTCAAATTCGTTGTAAAACAATCATTAAAACTATTCACTGGTCAGGTATTTGCCGGCGACCGAGTGTTTGAGTTCGACGCTAAAACCAGAGGCGACTCTTATCTGGACATCCATTCAAAAGGCGGAGGAATTTATTATACGGTTTCAGAGACACAAAACGCCTCCGAATCACAACTTTTAGACCTTTTTGTTTCAAGGCTTAGAAACATATGTTTGTGCGGAACCACTCTATTGGAGTGCAAAACAGGCTATGGATTGGATTTAGAAACCGAAACAAAAATGATTAAAGTCATCGAAAAGGCTAAACAAAACTCACCCATTGATTTGGTTATTACATTTCTGGGCGCTCATGCAGTCCCCCCGTCAGTAAAAATTATCTATCAATTCTGCAAAAAAAATACAATAATCTGTTGACAGAGGAAAGACTGCAGACGAGGGAATGGAATCAGTGATAGAAACGATGAGACAATTGAAAAGCAATCACTCGTTTGATATCGATTTCGTTGACGTCTTCTGTGAAAAAGGTTTTCAATCAAATCCGGAGTTTTTAGAACTAAATCTTCTGTTTTAAGGCGTTTATGACGTCAACCAAAGCGAGAAAATCCTTTTGGAGGGCAAAAGAATTCTCAACGCATATCCGGCCTTTCACGGAGAAGAACTCAACCATTTGGGATCGGCTGAAATGGCGGCCAGAGTTGGGGCCAAATCCGTGAGTCATTTAGAATTGATTGGCGATAAAGGAATAAAAGCTCTTTCGGACAACAATATCGTTGCGATAATATGTCCGACAACTCAATACCTCCTTAAACTACAGTCCCCTCCCGTCAGGCAAATGATTGAACAGAATGTGATTATTGCCGTCGGATCCGATTACAACCCAAACGCAATGTGTAATCATTTTTGAATTAATGAAATTCTGATCTAATTATTGAATGTGTCCAAGGCTATTCTCTTCCGATGGCAATGAATTTATCGGTAATAAACTGTGGGCTAACACTCAATGAGTCTCTAACGGCCACCACTATTAACGCCGCTTACGCTTTAAATAGATGGCAAACTCACGGTTCCCTTGAAGTAGGAAAGTGTGGCGATTGTCTTGTCCTCAACTCATCCGATTGGAGACATATTGTGTATGAATTCGGAGAAACAAGAAATTTGTTTAAACACATCATTAAAAGAGGAAATATTATCATATAATTGATTAAATCATTTGAAGAGAAATATAAAAATAATTTCATTGAATAACAAATCATTTTGAGATCTCATTTCAATTGCGATTATTTCTGAATCAAATAAATCTCAAGAACTGATTAATCAATTAAAATAGTATTTATTAGTCGGCAACAAAGCAACTGCAGAGCAAATTTCCCTGCCTAATTTAGTCAGCTTTTTAAATAAGTAGAGTGTGCAAGTTCATAATGCTTCATTAATATTTGAATTCTGAATTTCCATAAGTCGGTAGACGGTTTTGATCACCGGTCGCGGTTTTATTCGAGTATAGGGGAGGGTTAGGGCCTTTTCACTAAATATGGTTTGAAACTCTAGAAGGGGTTGGTTTCCGCAAGACGAAAGTGGTGGCCGAATGGCCATTTGGGGCTAAATCCAGTGTAAATCACGTTATTTTTGCCCAATTTAGTTTAAATTCGGTTGAAATTCAGTTTTGGCGACCATTTTTTTGGAGAGGAGTCAAAACTGAATTTTTCAGAACTTTCAAAATCAGGGGGGGGGGGTTTTGGGCTGATCCCCTCTTGCTGACCCCTGGTTTTAATAGCTCTGTTGCCTCATAATTATCTTTAAAATAATAATAGAAATCTATACACAATTTATTGAGAAAACTCAATACATTTATCATCTTGATAGTTTAACAAATTGTGTGATTGCTAATCAAAATAATCAGATCCTTATCAAAAGCTTGAGTTTTATACACAAACCTATATTGGATTCTAGACTTACATTGAATTTATTCATTCATTTAGAGAGCCTTGAAATCAAAATTGGTTTATAATTTGAATGATTTTGCTTTCATTTGCTTCAATCATCTCTT
This sequence comes from Edwardzetes edwardsi, assembly GCA_034693445.1. Classification (NCBI taxonomy): domain Eukaryota; kingdom Metazoa; phylum Arthropoda; class Arachnida; order Sarcoptiformes; family Ceratozetidae; genus Edwardzetes; species Edwardzetes edwardsi. Next base: position 962 of record JAQFXL010000039.1, on the reverse strand, counting down.
CTTTGAATATTCGGATTGAGTGCAGAAAACTTTGTTATTATTGTTGTTAACTATGACTCGTATTCTGGGAGTAATTTTCGACAACTTATGCTCTATAGACAGCCATATGATCCCCATCTTCTTAATAGCATTCCTCTCGACTCTATCCAAACAAACAATTCATGTATTGGTTGTTCTCAATGTTTATTCGATATTCAAGCGATCAGTTTATAATCAATTTAATGATTATAACTATAATAATGAGATTTTATTGTTTTCTTATTAGAAACGTTTGAATTCCTTTTAACTTAAAGCAACTCAAATACAATCCCTTCAGAAGTGAGTGTACGGACAAAGTATCAGATTTTGCTTGGTATTTTGATGCTTGCTACATAAATAATACTATTCAAGGTTAATGGATAAACGGCATAGATTTCAATTTTTAATCATTTATTTTATCTGTAATTCAATTCTAACCAATAATTCATTTAATTATTTATTAAACAAAATATTTGTTCGTTTGGTTTGAAATCAGATAAAGAGTTTCTTTTGGGCTCCAAATGAAAATGAATCCGAGGATAGCCTCACGTTTTTGAGGACATAACGTCTATTCTTCCATTTATTACCGAGTCTCAGATTTCGTATGAGTTTGAGATGTAAAAACTGCACAGGGGGGAGGGGGGGGGGGGGTAATTCAGTGAAAGCCAGTCAACTAGTATATCAAAAATGGTTCATTAAAGCGCGTAAAACGTTGATAATTGAAACGGAAAGACATGAGAGGATCTGTTTGTGTCTGATTATCAGTAAAAATTGTGGCCATCTCTACAAGAATCAAATCAATTGCATTCCTCACTAATGCCGAAGCAATTGAAACTTAAAAGATGAGTCATATAATGAGAGTGAAATATAAACAATAATTATTATTTTGATGTCTTTATTGAAGACCTCACTTGTGATTCATAACTTGAAAGCTGTGCCGCCAA
>JAQFXL010000038.1:0-43737 GCA_034693445.1 Edwardzetes edwardsi | reverse complement strand
ATATAAATATATGGTTGTATAAATAAAAAAATATTTCAATGTAATTCTCTATGGGCCAGTTTTGCTCGTAAAATACCAAATAATTCCTAAAAATGATAATAAAATGAAATAAATTTTATTGAAAATATTTCCCATTTATTTGAAGGACTTCAAGGATATGGAGAACTCTGAGGACAAAGTTTACCCAAAAAGACAAAACATGTTTACAATTTGAATATTGACTGTCAAATAATCGATTGCACAGAATCTATACGTCCCTTCAATTACCGTTTTCTTGCGTTATTAGCGAAGTCTAGGTAACAAATGTCTAGGATGGTATAGGTATTGTCCCTGGGCAAAGCGACATAACAGTAAATGCATGCAAAAAATTGTGGCCAAACATCAAATTTTGGTTTCAAAAATCCTTTCAAATCGATGTTATTCTCATTTTTAAGTCAATTTAGAGAAATATAATTTATTTATAGAAAACATCGAAAAACGTATTCAAAATCTAAAATTGAATTTAAAATTAAATCCAACAAAAAGTTTATTTTAAATTTTTCGAAACATATGGACCCTCCAAATGATAGCCTAGTTTTCGATAATAGTTGCGAGTACCAACTCCTAGATGAAAAAATAGGATTTCATTATTTTTATCATAGAATAGACTCTAAATGTTTAAAGTTTAGAGTTTAAAAAGCATTTTGAAGATTGAAAATAGGTGTTTGGGTTGAGTAAAGGGTTGAGCAAACATTCAGTGTACTAAACATGAACTCAGATTTTTTACTGGATTTACTGTAATTTTACTGTAATTAGTAATTACAGCTTAAAATCCAGTAAAAATATATCAAAAGATTTTTTTCATTGATTAGACCTCTAATTGAATTGTTTACATAACTATGAATGCCTTCAAATTAAACCCATCACAAGAGATGACTGCATAGATTACAGTAATTAAAGTAACTTTCCGGTGAAGGTTACAGACAAACAATGATTGTTAAAACTTTGAAAAATATGGATAAGTTGTCAGTCAAAAGACAATCAGTTATGTCATAAATGAGACCACAAAGAAAGGTAGAAAAGTGCGGAAAATAGATATCCATTAGTTGTCAGAACTGAAGAGAACTCAAAGCATTAGCCCATTAATGTTGAAGAGCTTTGGAAAATTACGCGAAAGGAGTGGTGCAAACTTTGCATGATCAGAATCAGGAACGCTATGATATGATGGAAATATGAGTGTCGTTTAACTGTTGAAAGGTCTGGTCGTCATATAAAGAATGTTTGGCACTCAAAAAGAGTTGTGTATTCATGCAATTTATCTGAGTTTATGTTTAGTATAATTTAAATATAATTTTGAAAAATACCTGAAATAACGACAATTTTATCAGAATTGTGTTCTTCTGCGGCGATGCGTTCGGCCTCTTCCATGAGAAGCATACCGAAGCCCTGGTGCTGAAACTTTGTCGGATCTTTAGATGAAACGGGAACTACACTTCCGTATACATGTAATTCACGAATAATAGAAACCTTTCCTTTCAATTCAGGCCTAAATGTTTGCGACGAACACTTTCTTAGCCTCAAAAGTCCAATGAGAATGTCCTGCTCTACGTCTTCATAAGAGAGGAATGTTTCCCACCCACCGTTGGACACATAGTCACGTCTAATGAGCTCTACTTCATCAGGTTTGATTTTGTGATGTATCTCTTGAATACCCACTTCGCGAGTGCGGACATCCCGACATCGAGTGCCGAAGTCGTTCATTCTGGCCAAAGCCAATTCTCTTATGTTTCCGTGTTCTACACCTGACGTAACCAAAGGCATCGGAATATCCCTCTGAACTCTATATACTCGAGTCCAGGGCGGGACCAGTGCTAGAATTTGGGCCAATAGATCGACCAAAACAGAGGGCGGGTAACTTCGATAACGACCACTTCTCCATAGTTCGTAGAGACCCGTCCCTCTAATCACAAGAGTTGGATATATTTTGAGTCCATCCGCTCGAAAATCTGGATTTTCAAAGAACTCTACGAATTGGGAGACATCTCTTTCGAGGTCAACATTGGGTAAGTTAGGCATCATATGCGCCACTACTTTAAACCCACAGTCTTTTGCCAATTGGAACGACTCAGTCACTGCTTTGACGGTATGGCCGCGATTTGTATCGCGAGCGATGTCTTCGTATACTGATTGGACTCCGATTTCAAGTCGAGTGCAGCCATAGTTCAACATATCTCCCAAATGGCGTTTCAGACAATAGTCGGGACGGGTTTCGATTGTAATTCCAATACATTTTGTGCGACTCTTTTCACTAAAACGTATCGCTTCCTCTACCGAAGAACTGCAATGACCGGAGAGGGCGTCGTGAAGATTACGGATGAAATAATCTCTATATTCTGTGCTGAGAGACATAAAAGTTCCGCCCATTACTATGAACTCAACTTTGTCCACATTATGTCCCAATTGTCTCAACTGTTCGATTCTGTTTCGGGTTTGAAGGTATGGATTATAATGCGAACGTATGGCCCGCATAGATGTCGGCTCATAACCAGTATATGATTGAGTCGAGTATTCAAAATCACTGTCCGGACCGCCCGGACAGTAGACCTATCAATCAATTGGCAAATAAATGACAAAATCTTTGACTCAAATTTGATTTATTTACGCATATATTTCCGGTCATATTAATGTGTGGACAGCGGTGGGGTTTACACATAACGGCCACCACTGCTATACCACTCGCCGTACGAATCGGTTTGGCTTTAAGTTTGGGAAGAAGTAGTGGTTTGTGTTCGACGGGAATACACGATATTATGTCCACTAAACGGGGCTGAGATTGCAATCCGTACTTTTGGGATATTTGACACTTGAGTTTCGTAAGATTCACATCCAGACCCTCCGTTACATTTCGGAGCAATTCTTTGATTATATCCTGAATTGTCATTAATTTCAATTCAGATTCACTGAAATCATTATCTGTGGAACAAAGTGTTAAAAATGCATCATTTGATTCAATTATATCAACAAAACTCACATTTCTTCTTATTTCTGTTTTTGCCCATTATATTGATGGAAAAGACGGACAAACAAAATGTTTTTTAAGACAAATATTTATCTAATTTTACAAACATTGAGAGTAAACTTGAATTTTAAGACTTCGACACAATTACTGAGAGATTGTAAACAAAAACACGTGTTTTGGGTTTTAAATGTTAAACAAAAATGTCGTTATTTTCTATTTATATGAATCTAAACAAAAAAAAAGACAATTAATAAGGAAATCAACAAAACTCTACTTTAATTTGATTCAAAAACTCGATTATAATTAACTGAATTAATTTAAACTAGTATATTTATCATTAATAAATATGAATAATTGTGTACTTTATTGTAGTATTCAGATTACCCCAAATATTTAAAGCTTGTGTTATCTTTTGCCAAACTTATATATAAAAAGTTGATCTCTTTATTTGCTTGGTGATAATATCATATATAACTAAATTTTGGTAATAAAAATGATGGCACTGTTGACAAGAAGAGTGCTTTTGAGACTTGGATGTAATGGAAGAGAATTTTGTTCGAAACCCAGGTTTTTGAGAGAAAAACATTTAAAACTCGAGTCAAAACTGATGACAATTAAAGAGTTTGTGTTAAAAGAAAACATTGAAACGAAAGGAAACATTAATTGGAATCAAATGGTCTCTCAATTGTCTGAACAGAAACTCGTAAATAAAGTCAACTTTGAAGTGGATCTGATGTCAGCCTTTCTTCTAAACCCCGAAACCAATTCACAAATCGATAAAAAACTCTTTGAATCTATGGTTAAGTTCATAAAAAGTGTTCCAAATATAGTAAACAATAGTATCGCTGTCTCTCGTTATTGTCATTTCATTAGTCATTTTAATCAATACATTGAAGAGCCAGACATCCAACTGATTCGCCGAACATCTGACCAATTGATAGCCAAATATATCGACAATAGACTAACCACTGATGTGCTGAACCCGAGTCTTATAGGTTTATCCAAATCATCGAAAGAGAATTGTTTGCATTCAATCAAACTTTTGGATGAGATTAAAAAAACTGATTTCGAGCTCATCCAACAAATACTGGAATCAGCGCTTAATTTCAAACTAATCGATGAAATGATGGCTTTAATTGAAAAATATTCTGAAATCAGATTAAATGAAAAATTGATTAACAAAACAATCAACACTTTGAGTGAAAGCAATCCGAGTCCTAACCAAACGATTAAATTATTCCAAATTTTAAGTCAAAATCTTTTTGTTTTCGATTCATATCTTATGTCAAAAATTATAAGAATAATGGAAAGTATTTCTTTCAAAACAACTTTTGCTTCTGTCGGACAAAATGGTTTGTGTCTCAAATGTGATCAAAGATTAGGAGGCGTTACTCCTGAAGAACAAATCGCGTTAATCCAAGACTTTCGATCGATTGTATTCAACAAAGAAAACGACTTATTGTTGAAATCATTTCCTGAATACGAAAGAGAATTACAAAATTTCGATAAATTTATGCGAAGAATAGTTTCAAAACGACCTCTGGATCTAGTGATTGACGGCTTGAATCTGGCCTTTGCTATAAATCCCATTGTGATTGAAGACAAGAAAAATCTGAGGAAATTTACTCAGAAATATCCCATCAATACTATTGACGCAAATGTCGTCGAAATGCTCACAAAAAATAATATCGAAAAATATGAAAACGTCTTAATTGTTGGTCGAAATCATATGAAGACATGGAGACAACTGAACCAATTGCTCGAAAGTGAGAAAGGACGGATTTCAATGTTTTACGCGATGAACAAAACTCAAGACGACTGTTATATACTTTACGCCACTCTTAAGAATTCGAATACTTATCTCATTTCAAATGATTTTTATCGCGATTTTTGTGAAAAAATGTCTAAAAAAGGGATTACTTTCGAGCGATGGCTTAAAACTCATCAGATTTTGATTAAAAGAAATGACAAACAATTCTTATTTCCCCATCGATTCGACCATAAGATTCATATTTCCAAAGACAGTAAAACAGTTCACATCCCTTTCCATTCTAATGACAGCTCAAAAATCGATTGGATTTGTTGTCATAAATGATGAAAGAATCAAAAATCAACCATAAATTTCGAAGAGAGAGAGAGAGAGAGAGAGAAGTGCTTTAATGGGTTAACCGTCACTCGAGTTAAAAGTCTATCGAATTTATAATAGAAATTAAAAAACGAATTAAAATAAAAGCTTTTATTCGATGAAATTCGAGTACTTATTGGCTCTAAACAAGTATTGATTATCGGGAACCGGTAGAGAAAAGAGCCAACAGAGCGCCCGAACCGACCAACGACACCAAGTAATTGACAGTCGGACTGAATGAACGCAAGATATAAAATGATAGGAAGATTACCAGAGCTAAGAATAGTGCGTTGTTGTAGAAGATGGCGAAAGTGGTGGCCTCATAGTCGGCCACTTCGTTCTTCTTCCAGAGGACGCGCTCATCCTTTTCTTTCTTGGTCATTTTCTTGTCGTCGCCGATGCCTTTCATCACTTCTTTAGCGACCGCTTCCTCTCGTTTTTGTGCGACTTTGTGTTTGAGTACAAACTTCACGTTTTTATAGGCGAACGCCACGAGCCATGTGCTCACCACTGACACCAATACGAAGAGCACAGCCGACTGATACAAATCCATTTGATGGATGCGCCAAAATAGCCCTGCAATCAGTGGTCAAATAGGTTACAAATTGCGAATAAATTATAACAAATGTCTTACAAATAGGAATCGCAGACACTATGAAAGCGTTGCCGTAAAAAAGTGCCGACGATTTGGTGGACACATTTCGGCTGAAATCTTGTAGAAGAAGCTCTTCTTCTCGAGTCAATGCTTTCTTTCCGACAGCCATTCGTTTGAATTTGTGGTCAAATCAGTGAAAAATATGGATTCAAATGAAACAAAATTCAAAAACTGAATAAATTGTATGCTTTGGACACGCAATCAATTGACGCGACTCTTCATTATCTCATTAATAACGTCAACAAAAATTACTATTTTGTGGTCTGTTTTTATATTTCATAATAAAATCTACGATTGATTTCGTATCAATTGACGTACTTTTTGATCTAAAACTAGATCTGAGTTTAAATGTTAATGTTTTCGGTTAATTAAATTATTTCAATACGAGTTTTACCATTAATTAAAATCACAAAATTATTTAATTTAGTTTTAAAATTCAACTTTAAATTTTTTTTTCACCGTTTGATGTCCAGAATAAACAAATTTGTTTTATTCATTTGGAATAAAAGTTACCAAGTTAGTTGTTTTTACCGAAAGCTTCAAAGTTTATGATTTGTTTATTGCTTTCAAAATCATTTGCCTTTTAATAAAAGATTAAATTTTGTCGAATCCGTTGGAAAAGAGTTTAATTTTAATTATTTGACTGAAATTCAATTAAACCCAATGATTATGACATCGATTCTCAGCCGAAGTACAAAACAGTTTGCTTTGTATTCTCCGATTGCATTCAGAGTCAGTTTCATTCAATTTTACTTTCGATACAAAAATATGAAAAAATGAAATATTTTTGTATCGAAAATAATTATATGAATAAAAATAATTGAAAATTTGATTTATTTTCATATTGAAGGTCCGATTCGCACAAACAGCGGCTCAGCCCAAAACTGAGGACAAGTCGAAGAAGTTTTCAGTCTATCGATGGGTTAGTTCTTTATATCAATTAATGACGCAATTTATCGACAAGGGATCCAATATTTAATTATTATGTGTTAAGTAATCGAATACCCATTTATTTGGTGTTATACTCGACCACATATTTGTGCTAGTTCAGTCCAGTGTAACCTTTTATACAATTTGATTAAAGACGAGTTGATTGGAGACTTTAAAATCTTAGGCTTTAATCGATTGGATATTTTCTCATTTATTTAATCACTTATTAGTGGAAAATATAAATAATTTGAATAATTGATGTCAGGATCCGGAGAAGCCTTCAGTCAAACCTCATTTGCAAACATATGAAGTGGATCTCAATTCGTAAGTATTGACGTGAATTTGAACCACAAAACTGGTATATATTTGTTAACAGATGCGGTCCTATGGTTTTGGACGCTTTAATTAAAATAAAGAATGAGATCGACCCGAGTCTTACTTTTCGACGTTCGTGTCGGGAAGGGATATGTGGTTCCTGTGCGATGAACATCGGAGGCATCAACACATTGGCCTGTATTTGTAAAATCGACGACAACACCAGTAATGCGACAAAAATCTATCCTTTGCCTCATCTCTATGTAGTCAAAGATTTGGTTCCGGTCTGTCCTAAAAGACTCGACCCTTCGTTCGACTATTAATAAAATTTTGTTTTCAAGGATTTAAACAACTTTTACGAACAGTACCGGTCTATACAGCCATGGCTTCAGCGCAAAGACGAGACCAAAGAGGGCCACAAACAGAACCTCCAAAGTATCGAAGACAGGGAGAAATTGGACGGACTTTACGAATGTATTCTCTGTGCCTGTTGTTCCACATCCTGTCCCAGTTATTGGTGGAATAGCGATCGGTATTTGGGACCGGCAGCTCTCATGCAGGCCTACCGATGGGTTATTGACTCACGCGATGAGAGAACTGACGAACGCTTGGATCGGCTTAAGGACCCGTTTTCACTGTACAGATGTCATACTATTATGAACTGCACCCGAACCTGTCCTAAACATCTTAACCCGGGTCGAGCTATCGGCGAATTGAAGAAATTAGTATCCGGGTGGGCGCAAAAGGATAAGCCAGAAATGAGTGGTCAGGTCTGAGAGCAAAACTGAGAAATAGATTTAGAGCTCAAAAGGAATGAGTGCTTAAAGTATTAAAATAAATGTAATATTTATTCGATTAGAAAATCATTTGTTTTAAACTTATTTTAATTTAATTCTGAAACCAATAAAGTATTTCGTTTTAAAAGCGATAAAAACCCAAATTTAGACGACAAGACTCTATGGGTTCTATACATTACTGTCAGCTCTTCGGTGGTAACTATTCCACTGAAATACTCGAAGTTATGGTTTGAAAGGTTTAAGTCATCAAAAGATTGAATGATAGAAGAAATTTCAGTTTCGTCGGAACTCCAATCAAAAAAATTAAACAGAAAATCAGTTCTTAAGTAAAGACTATTCAAACAAATGAAAAGTTTTGGAATTTTCCAAATACTAAAAGTCACTAAATATTCAATTTGAAGAACTGACAAATGTTGCCAAAAATAGGCACAATCTGTGGCCAATCTTTTTATACTTCTTTCGTTTATTTTAGTCGAATGTCTTGTTTTTACACTTTTTAGACATTGACTAAACTTAAACATTTGAAACAACGGTTCGGCGAAAACATTCTTCTCTTCTTTTTCGAAAAGCAGTTCAAAGTCGCGGATTTGACTATCAATGAGTTGAGACATCGGTAAAACGGATTCAAGTTTATAGAAGAAATAATCAGTCAATTCTTGAGGACTTAATACAGGATTTTGTGTTAACCATATTAAGAGATAATCGATGGCAACATTAAAATTGATTATAGAATCGCTTTTATTTGAATAAATCACTTTCGATGCAATTCGTTCGGCTTCTGTTCTGACAGTCCGGTCCTCGTCTTCCAGAATAACTAAAACGATGTCAACTAATTTGAAGATATTTTCTGAAGAATTCAATTCTGCGGTCATTTCTTCTAAAGTAAAGTTCAAAGAATTTGCCGCAAGAAGTCTAATGTCATCGCTTTTAGTGAACTCTACTTTTGAACGAATTTCATCTAAATATTGACTCAAATTTCTATAATTTTCCTTCGATTCAGTCAATTCTTGGTAATTATCCAATTCTTGGTCACACAACTCAAAGGGAACAGAAGTGTTGGCAAATATTTGTTGGAAGACATCATCCAAAACATAACAATTCTGGTTATCATTAATAAACTTTTTAAATATTTGTGAGAATCTGTCTTTGATTTCGTGATAATCGTTGTCTTTGTTTTGTTGTTTCAATTCAAGCAAATGATTGACTGAAAGCATTAAACCGTGGATTGAATTACAGTTAAGATTTTGTTGAGAACTCAAATCCAATAATAATTCCCGCAATTGATTGATAGGCAATAAAGAGCTCAAAGCCTTTGCGGACAACATTCGTATTTTCCAAATATTATTACACAAAAGTCTAATTAAATAACTTAAGACTTTTCGATCAGAATAAGGTTCTCCGGAACAGATTGGAGAAAATGACGCAAATAATGATAGGACGGGAACCAATTCATTACAGAAGAATCCATTTTCCATTTTCTCGAAGCTTTTTTCAAATTGTGTTTTAAATGCATCCAAAAGAGTCGGATAACGAGAGAAGAGTTCACTCGATGTGATGGTCGAGCCTTCAATCATGTGTTGGTCGACATCACTGATCTTTCTCTGTCCGAGTAATCGACAACAACACGACCCAAACAACTGAAGCGATGCGTTCCTTATTTGCCATACATCTGATGAAAATCCTTTGATGCAAATCGGAAGAAGAAATTCAACTATTTTTATAGTGAACCGCGAGAGTGAGGCCGTGCTTATGATTGACTGTAATATATGTAAGGCATAAGTTTGTGGTAAATCACTCTTAATGTCAATATCTTTTGGTAACGTCATGTTTGCCGTTTCGATCAATTGGTCGATAGTTTTACTGAACAGAGATATCTCGAGTTTGAAACCCTGAGTGAAAGCTTCGGATTCACCGGTCAATATAGCCTGTATGGTGAGCGCCAGACCCGCAGATCTTGGGGTTATGCTAGAAGTTTGCGCTGACTTTGTTATACAGTTTAGAGAATCAGACAATAATTGACTTAATATATGCATGTATTGAATGTCTCGAGTTTTGGCTTTAATCAGTGAAACTGTATATGAGGTGAGTGCTATACACGTGGCCTCAATCACCCCTTTATGTCTGCATTTGCTCAGGACATTAATCAATTGCGAACCTATTTTATGAATCGTAGAATCGGTAATAATTTGGTAATCAAACCGTTGCGACAAATCAACGAAATTAGATAATAGAAAACTACACTCTTTTATGTTTAACCAACTCATCGACAAAAGTAGTTGAAAGTCATTAGACGACGAAATGTCGTCAAAGTTGTCTTCTTTTCCATTTATTTCTTTGGTTATTATAATTTCGAGGGATTCACACATTTCTTGAAAAGAAGGCGACGAATCATTATTTGATTTGCAAAGTTGTTTAAGCATTAGGTCAGTGCAGTCGAAGCAGAGCTCAATCGACTCGTTAATAATGTCTTTAAATCGTTTTTCTTTTATAAATTGCTTGAATATTTCAAAAGACACACAATTATTGAGCGCTAATATAAAGCCATGAATTGGATAAGTTTTGGCCGAAACTAACAAATTGTGTTTTGAAAGTTCAAACTGTTTTTTTGCTGATTTCACAAAGTATTCAATGAGTTGCAACTCATTTGATATGATTTTGTCATCAATTCTAAAATTATTGAAACAATTAATGATAAATTTCATAATAAGACCGCCTGAATGTGACTCTTGATGTCGAGGACTGTTAAGGAACTTCAAAGCAATTTCTGCGATTGTTTTTAAGTCATAATCTATTGAATTGCTGTAACTTTTGTAGAATTTTATCAATAAATTTGTGGCTATTTTTCTGATTTTGTCGTCTTTATCGATGATTGAGACAAAAATCAATAGAAACGTATCGTTTGAATCAAAATAATTATTTAAATTATATTTGGATGCTATGGTCAGAAAAGAGTCCAATAGAAGTAAACTCGTAGTTCTTCTTTGGAAAGAAGCTCCGGATATAAGATTAGAAGTGATTATATTCGAGTAATCTGTCAAAAATTGAATCGATTTTCGGTCGGATTCGTCATAAGACTGATGTAAACCAAACTTATCGCCTAAACTGATGCATATCTTTGAGACAAACTTTTCCATTTTACTGATAATTGTTTGACGAAACGATGGATTGTCGACATTCAGATTCGACAATAAAAATAATTTGAAAAATTCAAATACTTTATTCCTATCTGTGATATACCTCTCATCGACAATAAGACTGAGTGCTTCTTCGCGAACCATTACTTCGTTATCAATCAAAATAGATTTGAGCCACGAAAATGACTGCGACAACTCAAGAGGTATGTTGTGGTCGATGGCAGCCCTGACAACAGCTACCTCTGCTATACGCGAGTCTTTTAAGTTTTCAAATATCAATTGAGTCGAGTTATTGATGTTTTTCAAAGTGAAGGGCAAAATATGAGCCGTCATATTGTTGTGAATCACTTTGTTTTTTGACTTAAGAGCACAACACATACCCTCTAAGAAGTATTTGGACCAAACAATCAAAAAATCTTCATTTCTATCCATTTTGATGGAAACGATGATTGCTTTGTATAACTCAATGATAGCCGTCGAGAGACTATTAATTGAGAGATATTTCAACATTTGTGACGATAGGTTGGAATCTGTTTCGAGAACTGTCTTCCAATTAATGAATGCAATCAAAGCCGACATTTTGCGATATTTTGCTTTACTGGTCAGCGCTAAACGACTGGTTCTAACAACTTCTTCAGTAATTAAATGGTAATTATTTATGGCATTGTTTTTTTCACTTGTTTTTGAGACATGACTTTTAAAAGAGGTGAACGTCTCTAATATTAAACTATAGATAACTTTAATACAATCTTTGACACCATTGATGGGATGCTCCCAATTGTTATCAATTTGTTGTAATGTATCGGTGATTAAAATCTTGTCATTCAAAAAGTTTGGTTCTTTTAAAGCCAATTGTTTGCAATTGTTCTTAAATGCTGTGAACCAATGCTGAAGAAGTTTGAATACATAAAACTCATGAACTAATCTTTGGCCACAAATTCTGATTATATGGCAATGAATTTGAAGAAAAACTTTTGTTTCGAATTGTATTAAAAAGTCAATAAAATGATTGCAATTCAAAAGTGCGCTCAAAAGAGAAACTTTAGTTAAATCGTTGTCTGTCTGACCATTGGTTAAGACATCACTCAAATCATTATCGACTTTATAATTACTTAAATCTATAGAAACAATGCTTTGTTTTGTGAATAATTTGAAATACAAATGAATGGCTTTTTCGATATCACGTGAATAGATATTTAAGGCGAAAGCAATGGCCAGACCCGACAGCACTGAAGTTTCCGCAAAACTTTCCTCCAATAATACGATTTCTTCTAATTTGTTCAAACATTTGGTCATTTGCTGTGAGAATATTGGATTCGATGACAACTTCGATGGCTTTTCATTAAATGAGAATCTCTTAGAAACCGATTGAAACGAAGAAAGCAATCGCTTGACATTCTTCGAGATATCACTGTTATTCACACTTTTGTCCAAACTTTTATTAAAAGAAGAAATCGATTGAATAAACAAATCATTTTCAAAGTTGTTTTTGAAATTTGATTCATTCATATCTTTTGAAACAATATTAAAAACATAAAAAGATGAAAATATTTGGAAATATGGGTTTGTAAACAAAAGCACATGTCTTACAGTTTGAAATTATGTAACGATTTGTTTTGAGGCAACACTGAAAGATGGCATTACTTATGACCATCACTGATAAGATGGCAGTCTTTAGGAGAGAGGAGTGTTGACTACTGAGAGTCAACGGTAAACACACATACAATAGATTTCAGTCAAATAATGCCATTTCGGAGCCAATCCTTTCATATAATTAGTATTAGAATTAATTTATTATTAATTTTCTACTTAACTATACTTTTATAGTACTTTTCATTGAATTTGAATCAAAATTGTTGTCAAAACAAATCAATTGACAAATGGATAACGAATTGATTCGAGTGAAGGCGGCCTACAATGGGTTTGTTACCACTTTTATGATTATCTCAAATGTTGATTAAATTGATATATTTGTAGTGAAATTATGGTCACATATATCAAAGATGACATATATCTCAATGACTTATGTAATGAGATGCGAGATATTTGCAAATTTGGAACCGAACAGAGTTTTACTATGAAATGGGTCGACGAAGAAGGTATGACCACTCAGTCGCAAATTGATTGAGCATGCATATTTTATGTCTAATTTATTACAATTTCTGTCAGAATTTTTTACCGCTTCTAATAGAAAAGATAAATTCGTAGACATCGAGAATAGTTTTCTTTTAGTCCTCGATTAAAAATGTTGAACAAACTCTTGACTCATACGAAAAGATTGAATTCATTTAATGTCTTAATTATTATATGAATCGGTGTTTACTTAATATCTCTGAATATTAAATATCATTAAACTGAGTAATGAAAGCGTTGAAAGTGTTTTAAATGTATTTCGAGTAAACATTACATAAAAGTAATATTTTTATTGATTAAACAATTGAGTAAAACTTCATTCTGTGCTATCAGTTTCTAACGAAACGCTATCATATTTCCGGTCTATCCTTGCATTCAATACTTAAATCTTTTTTATTTGAGTTGTAATCCATTCGACAGTTTTCTATCGCAAAAATCAAATGTATTTTCATTTGAATAATACTTTTAATTGAGTTATAAAATGAATTTTTGGTTGTCGTGCTTTAGACCACCGCTTCTCAATCGATATTATTTGGGTTAATAACAAATCAATTTTAATACAATTCCAAGATTTATCAATAACTCAAACTCTATTGCAGGCGATCCCTGTGTTATCTCATCGCAGGCAGAGCTCGAAGAAGCCATCCGTTTATACGAAGTGAACAAAGATTCTGAGATTACAATCCACGGTATGTTTACTCGTTTACTAAACACTCTTATATTTTCTTGACTCTTGTATTTGTTTTCAGTATTTCCAAGTGTGCCACAGGTTCCGGGTCTTCCCTGTCCTGGAGAAGACAGTAAGTTTTCATAAATATTTAATCAGTAACTCAGCGGTTCATCTTTTAAGAGAGCATATATCGGAGGGGCGCCCGTCGGTGGAGGAAACTCTATAGACTTAACGGACACATATTTCAGGCCAAAAGATTCAATAGAGTGAGTAATCAATAGATTTGTTTTTCTTATATTTTGTGTCACTTTTTCTAAAATATTTATTATTTGAACTCATATTTCATTTGAAGTTTGAGTCAAGTTTTGAACAAATGTTAAACCAATTCGTGTAAAAGTCGGCTCTTTTTTCAAATATTGTTTCAAACGTTTTCATCGTTTTTATCGCAAGAGATTTGAAGGGATTATATAAGTTATAACCGAATTCGATAATAAGCGACGGATGTGTCAGAGTAATGGCAAAAGGGTGGAGCTTTCCATAGGTGTTACTCTTATAAACACTCATAAAACTCTTGCATTTATGATAAAGATTTAACCCAAATATCAAAGTCTGAGAGAAAGCAAAACAAAAGTTAATTTCTTGTTCTCTAATAGAAGTTGTATTCACACTTCAAACTTGCAACTTATGCTCAAACATAGATTGCTAGGCGAACATCCCTTCTATCCATTTGATAGCAAACAAACGAATGATTGAATTTTAAACAGATTATAATTTGTCGGTCCATTAGAGAGCATTCTGTGCCTATTGTGAAGACCGCATTTGGGGGTTAGGCCGACAAGGGTTCAAATGCATTAATTGCAAACTAATGGTTCACAAGAAATGTCATAAACTATTCAAACATCACTGTTCGGGTCAGTCAGAGCACCACTCGTCTGAAAGCACACCCTCTACACCTGGCAATAATTGTCGCGATGCCAACGGTGACGTCACTATAGTTAGTAACAGTTTGGTTCGGACGGGAACACCGGCTCGAAAGAAACACAATTTGAACAGTTCGGGCTCCAGTTATCTCCCAATTAGTCTTCAAGATATCGACAATTCAGAGCTGAGCCGTTCGGGTCAAGACGTAGACGCAAATAATGAACTTTTGAGTGGCTCTGAATCGCATCAATACTCGCTTAAAGATTTTGAATTACTGCGAGTCATCGGTCGGGGCTCTTACGCCAAGGTTTTGATGGTTGAGCTCAAGAAGACTAAAAGAATTTATGCCATGAAAGTTATCAAAAAAGAATTGGTGACCGACGACGAAGATATTGATTGGGTTCAGACTGAGAAACATGTCTTCGAAACGGCATCTAATTATCCGTTTTTGGTTGGACTGCACTCATGTTTTCAAACTGCGAGTCGGTTCGTATCCAACCCTTTGTTTCTAATTTAATTGAAATAACTATTAATTGACGTTTCAGTCTATTCTTTGTGATTGAGTTCGTGAGAGGGGGTGACCTAATGTTCCATATGCAGCGTCAGCGTCGTCTGCCAGAAGAGCATGCACGATTCTATGCCGCAGAAATATCTCTGGCACTCAATTTCTTACACGAAAGAGGTTTTACTCAACACTTGTTTTCAATGATTTTGATTCTCAAATAACTTCTTTGTTTAGGAATTATTTATAGGGACCTAAAACTCGATAACGTATGTCTTCATTCAATTTGTTTTCAATTCCTCACTAACTCTCGATTGATAGGTACTACTGGACCACGAGGGTCACGTCAAACTCACAGACTATGGAATGTGTAAGGTCAGTCTCCTAATTGACAATTTTTATTTTTCAACTATTCTATTAAATGACTTTAATTACAATATTAGGAGGGTATACGAACGGGAGACACGACCAGCACTTTCTGTGGAACTCCTAATTATATCGCTCCTGAAATCTTAAGAGGAGAGGACTACGGTATGTCTCGATATTATTGATTTTCAATTTAAACCATTAATTTAATGATAGGTTTCGAACCCGACTGGTGGGCGCTGGGAGTCCTTCTTTATGAGATGCTGGCGGGTCGCTCTCCTTTCGATATAGTGGGCGCTACCGATAACCCGGACCAAAATACAGAGGATTTTCTGTTCCAAGTGATATTAGAGAAAACAATTCGTATACCCCGATCCATTTCAGTTAAAGCGCAGTCAGTCCTAAAAGGCTTTCTCAATAAAAATCCAGTCGAACGGCTCGGGTGTCATCCCGGGACTGGATTCAGTGACATAACTACTCATCCCTTCTTCAAAAGCATCGATTGGGAAGCGGTAATCATTTCTCTCTTTTTTGTTGGTTTGTTATTTCATTGAATTGTTTCCTTCAGTTGGAAGCAAAACAAGTGTCGCCGCCCTATAAGCCTAAACTGGAGACTGACCGCGATCTCGAACATTTCGATCCCCAATTCACTAATGAGCCTGTTCAACTCACACCAGACGATCCGTATGTCTTCTCATTTTGTCATAATTTTTCAATCAAGTGTTTAATCTTCACATTAAATCATAAAACATTGCAATCTATTGAAGGATAGCCTTTAAAAGTGAAGTACTGAACCATTAATCAGCACATGTCTACAGTCCTACATATTGACTATGGCTTTAACCAAAAATTTTGGTCTTTCCTCTTCTTTTTTGGGTTTATTTTCCACTCTCCCATTGTTTAAGTCATTCATTATGTAGTGAACAGATACTATTAATAATGGGATCAGCATGTTTATTTTATAATCTAAGAATTATAATTTTTCTATTACACTTGACTGCCATTATAATGGAGACATTGGTTTTAAAAATTTGTTGATTATAGAGGAATGTTGACTATAAGGGACTATTTTTAACACTAATGTCTATTGAAGTAGATATGGAATCTAGAAGTTGTTGATTATAAAGGAAAATTGATTATATAGGGTGTTCATTATAATGGCACTCAAGTGTATATTAAAAAGTATTTGAATTTTGATTGTAATCGAGTCAATACCAAAAACATATTATATGCGGTTTATTTGCAAACTGTATTGAGAAACGATTTAATTGTATTTTTCTCAATGATTGCATTAATTTAGGAAAACCATTGAGAAGATCGATCAGTCAGAGTTTGAAGGCTTTGAATACGTCAATCCATTACTGATGTCACTCGAAGATTGTGTTTGATATGTTTGAGACGAACAACAGCTCTAAATTCAATCAAATGTTTCACCAAAAACCGCTTTAAATCAAGAATTGACTCAATTTGTGAGCCATTTATTAAAACTCATCGATTTTAGTGCTTATAATAAATATTTTGTTTTGAATCCATTTTAACATCTTTTATGACAATAGATCTGAAATAGTATTGCAATAAATGATAGGAAATATTATTTGTCTAAACATTTTGAATGCGATTCAAGTATTAAAAGTGCCTCAAAATGAAAAACATTCCGATTTGTAATATATTTATATAATTGAATATATTTTTCTTTAATTGATTCGAATATTTGTATTGAAAAACATTTTTTATTTAATTTTTGTTTCCATCCAAACAATAAAGGAATTGAAAGTTTATAAGCATTTAATTTAATCGAAAGACTGGTCTATACTATAACCTTGAAATCAAAATAAATTCATATAATGGGCATCTGAACTAGACAATTTCAACTTGGTCCTTTATTTAATTCAAATATGAATGGGTTTTCAATTTGAAAATATAAAGTATTCCAATATTATTATGAGTTCTCGAAAGATTCAACAAGTAAGAAGCTTTCCTCGTTAAAAGTGTTTATTTTCCTGATAAGGAATTAACAATATGTGCAAGGGCATATTGCATATTCTTGAATTTGATTTATTTTAAGGAAGCATATCTTGAATATTCAAATAGTTTATGAATAATATCGTTTCTTGAATTCAATTTTCAAATTCGATTTAAACCTATAAATTATATTAGTTTTCAATATAAGAATCTTCTAGAATGCGGATAACCTTGCTCACAATTTTATCGATTTTCAAATTAAACTTAAAATTATTTCAATTAAATGTTGGAAAGTCTCGAAATATTTAGTTTTGTGTTTATTTGTTAGAAATGATTTCGATCTAAAGAGTTATTTAAAAGACAGTGAATTCTTAGCGAATAAAACAATCAAAAAATTCAATGCTTTATCGTTCATAAAAAAAAGTTGTTTTCATCAAAGTCTCAATAAATAAGTTCTTCTGTGGGAAGCCCTTCACTACTGCTCTGTCGTCACCATTCATATAATTGTCTGCCATAGAAATGAGTTAAAGCTCGAGACCTTGAAACTAAATGTAAATTTATTATGATAAAACTTTAGTTTTAACTTGATTATTTTTTTACTCATGAGCTTAAAAGAGAAAAACTTTTATTTTCCTCTTCAAACATATTTGTTTTGATGAATACAGTCTGATAAATGAAATAGGTGCTAAATGATGATTAGGGCAATTGTTTTATTGATCAAATGATATGAATTAATAATTACTTTTAAGAAATAAATTCAATTCTATATGTATTTATGTGAAGTGTTTGATCGCAAAGAGTGTGGATCACAACCATCTCAACCGATAACCAATTAGTGGCGAAACTCGAGTTTTGTTGACTATTAGTGTAGTTATTTAGGCGCGTCTGCGCCGATATATTTGGGTACAGTCTGTAGTGCTGTTTGTGTTTCGATAATGTGTTGCGACAACACATACATTGAAAGCAACAAAGTCTACAACTGTGTGACTATTTGTCAACTTTTATGATTTTAATATTTGATTCAACCATTTATTTTTGGGTTCACTTACAGATCAAATGCTTTTTAATGTGATCTTTGAGTTTGGAAATATTTCTGATGTTTTAGTGGGGTATTGAGAGCCCCTTAGAGTGGTGTAGTGGCCATCAGTTCAAGTTGTTTACTTGTTTGAGCACTTCATGTGGTGACTATCGGGAGGGAGTGCGCACAGGTCTGCAAAAGCCTTAGTTGTGACTTTGGATGACGTCAAGGCTCTGGAAACGACCTCTCAATACGACAAAACAAGACAAGAGTCAGACATAGACTACGAACGCATTGAAGGCATGTATTGCCATATCATATGCTATACAGTCTTTAGTCGTCTCTTACAGTCTGTGCACTGAGTCTGCAGTCTATCGTCGCTATCATTGCATAGCTTTCAGACAGTCTTTCAATTCGAGTCTTTAAGTCCTTTTCGTTTACAGTATTAACGCTTCGATTGATTTTCAAATATATTTTCAGTCATTTTGTTTAAACAATTAAATCAATTATTCATTAATTGATTGTAAGTTAAATCAATTCAATGACTAATCGACAGAAATGAATGTTTTGTCGAATAATTCACATAAGAATGGCTTCAAATCAATGATCAAATGCTCTCTGATTTTGTTGACAACAAAAATGGGTTGAATTGGTCTTCAGTGCAATTGATTGCCATTAAGTGATTCGAGAGAAACAATGGATAGAAAAAGCGATAAAAGTGTCAATTTGTTAAACAGTTTGTCTTCAATGGGTTCCAGCACTCGAATCACATCCAATGCAATGGTTCCCAACCAAAAGATTCGCGTCCAAAATCAGTCATCGCACCCGAGGATCACGTCTAGCCATTCGGGTCAACCGTCATCTCAAAGCTCTTCACATTCGTCTCATTTGAGTCATTCCTCTCAAGTGGTATATACGCCACGTCTTAAGAAAGTGTTGAAGAGCTATCAGGCGAGTGCCACCACATCTCTTAATGGTCCCGATTGGCCACATCGGGTATCATCAGTGCCGTCATCGCCGTCCTCGTCTTCATCTTCGGTGTCTTCGCCATTATCTTCAGTCCCATCAAACAGAGCGACGCCTCCAATGCCTCCCAACTCATTATCAGGCTTTGACTCAAAAGTGATGACCAAATCGTCGAATTCAATGCTACCGAAGACTTCAGATTCGACGAGTCGTTTGGCAATGGATTCAAATCGATTCAGTGAAATGTCTTTGAGATCTTCACTAACTTTAAACCGAAGTAAAACCATCGGAAAAGATAATATTAAAGACGGCTTGAAATGCGACTCTTATGACCCGTTTTTAGCGCCGCCGCCATTTCCAATACAACAGCCGCCACTTTTCACGCCTCCGGATCAGAACCGATGTGAAAGATCTGAGACTATATTAGAAGGAGAGACCATTTCATGCTTTACTGTGGGAGGGGAGAAGAGACTGTGTTTGCCTCAAATTCTGACCACTGTTTTGCGGGACTTTAGTCTCCCGCAGATTAATAGTGTTTGCGATGAACTTCAGATATTCTGTTCGCGATGTACTATCGATCAGTTGGAAGTCCTCAAAATGACTTCTGTGATTCCGGCCTCTGCGCCCAGTTGTGGTCTCATCACAAAAACTGACGCCGAGAGGCTGTGCGCCGCTCTTTTGTATAGCAATCCTCCCAAAGCAGCGTTCAGTTTGAATGCCATTAATGGCAAACAAATGTTTACTTTCAAAGTATATCACCAATGCTTTGGCAAATGTGTCGGTCTATATGTACCGGCCCTTTATGTTCAGCCATTTTCCACTTGCATTGAATGTCTCGAATGTCACGGACTGTTTGCTCCCCAGAAGTTTGTCTGTCATTCCCACCATTCACGTGAGAACAGGACCTGTCACTGGGGCTTCGACTCAAGCAATTGGAGGGCTTATCTTCTTGTGGCCAAAGACAAGCACCGCATAAGTTCTAAGACAGAAAGCGTCGACACTAATATTGAGGAGCATTTGAACGAAATGAAGGCCAGATTCGACTTTAAGAGAAAAATAGCGGTAAGTCTTAGGTTTTGTACTAAAATGTAAATTAATGTCAGAATTGTTTGATTTTTTGCCATTTATTGTGTTTATGTTTTGCAGTAATTCTTTGATTCAAATGAAAACTTGTTGTTAAGACTTAATGTTAGCCTCAATTACATTGGACTGCATTGCGATGCCATCCGTTCATAAATCTTAGGCCTCACTCTCTTATGCAGTTCTGTTGAACTTCTTGTTCAAATGGTTTCCTTTGAAGCGTTTGCAACCCGACCCACCTGGCAATGAATGCAGTGCCAGTGATGGGGTGCAGCACTTGAGCCTAAGCTGTCTTATGATAGCACTCAGTTTAATGTCTTTTGCATATATTCTTCTAATGGTTCCATTCCTTGGAGGAAAAGACTTTAACCAAATGAAAATAGTAGTCGTGAGGGATTGGACGCAAACTGTAATTATCATAAGAATGCCTGAGTTCTCAATCTGACTCTATTCCTAAATAACCTGTTTTTGCTCTCAAATGCCGTTTCGATTGCAATAATTATTATGTAATTAAATCACAATTTTTTATTCGTCTCACAACTAATCAGTTTTTGTTTCACATATTTTCATATTATTTCTTTCTTTTCTTTACTCGAATCAAAATCTTAATCAGTCGACACTTTGCTGTACTTTTCTGTGGAGTAACACACGATAAACGAGATTTTCTCGAAAAATGACTCCGACTTATAGCTCGCCATTAAATTCAAAGGTTTTCCTCTCAAACTTATATTGAATTCATTGAAACCCAAGATTTTCTTTTTAAAAATACCGTTTGAGTTGAAATATGAAAGAATCCAGTTTATCATCAGACTAGACTGGGAGAGGGAGAGAGAGATTAGGCTTTTGGCTCAACTCATGTATTGAACAATTTTTTAAGTCATTCAGCTTTTTTGTTGGCAACAGTCAGGCGTTCAATGCCTGCCAACTGGTGTAATGTGGGGTTATTTGAGAGACAGGCACAAGACGTGTATTTCCTTTTCATGTAAATTATTCGAACCCCTTGTTTAGACTCAGTAGTAGTTATGGTATAGTTTTGGTTTTATTGGTCAGTCTGACAGTTAGTGAATGGTCGCACCGTTGCACCCCTTCCTTTCCCCGTCAGCCCCATCTCCTCCGGCCTTTTATGTCTTGCGTTTCTCTTTCTTTGGGTTCTAATCATTTATTTAGTGATCCTTTTCCTGGAAACGCAATCCATTGGTCAACAGCTGCTCTGTTCCTGGAATCCAAACATTTTTCTATTCTTAACACGAGTTCGAGCCTTACATTTGAGACAATAGTCGGCAACAAAAACACTTCATTAATGGATATTCTGTTTATCTTTGAAGTTATTTCAAAATTTTGATTTCCACTTAATGATAGTATATGAGCAAGCATCTATTGTGCATCTATTGTGCATCAATTGTGCATCAATTGTGCATCAATTGAAACATATAATTGTCAACATTTTGATCCCAATTATCAATGAATTTGAATTCACGTAAAAAAGACAAGACTTCGATGGAAGGAATTAGTGGTCTGTCTATCGATTCATAATAATAGAAAAATCAAATGCAATCAATTGTCGTCATATGTTGACAAACTGCTAATATAATCATAAGAATTACTTTTACCTTTTCTTTAACTTATGTGCAAGAATCGATTAGCTTGCATAATATAGACGCTCATAATTATTGTTCAACCGTTTTAATGTATATCCCATTCTTTGCCGGTTTTGTAGTTTTTTTCATTGCATTTATTGCAAGAATGACAATATTGTTGCCAAACCTTATGTCTGATCGTCTAAACGATTCGTTTAAATGTTTTAATTTATCGATTGTGGAAATTAGATAAATGTTTAATAAATTAATGTCTATTAAATATTTTCTCCTTGAGCTCAAAACTATGCTCGTAATCAAGAAATTTGAAATAAAATGCTTCCATATTGTTATCTAACTGAAGAATAAGCAGTTTTTATTTGTTAAGATAAAAAATTTCCATTCAATTAGTTTGAAGTCCAACACAGAAGACAATAATTAGCCGTTTTGTCGATCGATTTTGATTTAAGCCTCAGATCTGATCAAAACATCAAATATTTTTCATTTGTTTAATATAACACCGAATGAAATGATTGAAATATTGCATCAATTGATGTCTCGAATCTGTTGCAGTTAAATATAAAAAGGACCCAAACTGACTGCTCAACCAATCGTTGACGTTCTGAGTAGAGTAAAGCCCAGTTACTAAAGAGACCTTCAGAGAATCTGTAGCAAGGAATAGGGATAGGGATAGGGATAGGGATAGGGATAGCTCAATTTCAATGTATTTGTCGAAAATCAGGGCTCCAAGAAAACCTAATTTTTAGCTGATGATGTGTACGATAAAAAGGGCCATGTACAATCTAGTCTACAATAGTGGCTAACATCCCACCCATTCGATGTAATTCAATGGTTAAAACTCTTAATTAAGAGAACAATTATAACTAAAAGTTTTAACAATCAGTTTAACAACAGTTTAAATCTGTAACACATTTCCAATCTTTGAATGTGACTATTGGTTACCAAAAGCGACAACAAAATCAATTATAATAAACCTGAAAATTGAGTCTGTTTTTGTCATGAACTTGGATATTTTTTCAGGCAGCCAGTAATGTTTATAAAGGATTACATTAATTTTGAATTTTTTGGGCTCACAAATGGGCACCTTGTTAAGCTAAGAATATTACACTTTAATTTCTGAATAAAGTTCGAAAAATTTTCTTTCAAATTTGCTGTGTAGACAAGATTATAAATTTAGAATTGAATGTGGCACTTTTAGTTATTCCTTATTATTAAGACCTATTAACTAGGTATAACTTGTTAGTTCATTGCACAATGCTTAACATTAGGTATTTATCAGATAAATATACATGAATCATTTTCAAAGTCAATAACATAACCGACTATTCAGCAATTAGACGCAAATTATCGAAAAATAAGTATCAAGATAAATTGTAGTGCTTTAAAGGAAAATTTAAGCAGTATTTTCTCTGACGAGCGATGATTTTTCCGATTGCTGTCCAAAATATTCTGTTTGTGATTCCAATAAACTGTCAATTTTTTGAAATTTTTGAAAACTTTAGCCAACTTTAAATCATTTCCACTTCAGACAAGTTATTAATAGTTTTGGTTTTTTATCTCAAGTTTTGCGTCATTCAAATGCTGTTAAGTCTGGAAACTAATCACTTTTCTATCATTATTTCATTTTTTGTTTTGAAAAATATTTGAATTCAAATAATTATTTTTTATAAACTCTCTATAATTTGAATTTTTGAAAAAGGCTTTCATTTGCTGTAATTTTATTCACCAATAATTAAATGTCTCAAAGAAATAGTAGTCAATAGAATATGAGTGCCTTCGTGTAGACAATAGTGAAGTTCGTTTCGTTTAGTAATTTGTTTGAGCCGTCAATGAAGTTGATTACAGATTCAACATATCATCGCTTTTGATGTTTCCTCCTTTTAGTCATTTATTTGATTATAATTTTCAGTTTTTACAGTCGCTAAAGAGTGCTTTTGACACTTTCCAGAATAACTTCAACATAATTAGTACGATTGGTGCGACAGAGGCGATAGTATGGTTGAAGTTATTCTGGAAAGTGTCAAAGGCACTCTTTAGTTACTGTAATGTTCTGCTCATCGTTGAGTTGATATCAAAAATAGGGTTTCCTTTTGTTGAATATTTGATATAATTTTGTGATTTTAGGTAAATAATGTTAATATATATGTTAAAATTGCTTCATGCTTATTTCATGAGTTTTAAATGTTCTTACATTCTCTCAATATATTATTTATTTAAACTTTGAGTGAATTTTTGACTAATGATTT
This sequence comes from Edwardzetes edwardsi, assembly GCA_034693445.1. Lineage (NCBI taxonomy): Eukaryota > Metazoa > Arthropoda > Arachnida > Sarcoptiformes > Ceratozetidae > Edwardzetes > Edwardzetes edwardsi. The sequence goes on along the minus strand of JAQFXL010000038.1, from coordinate 19,324 downwards.
GTTGAAATAAAAAGATGCCATAAAAGTGCTCAAGCTCAAATTCTATCTATCATTTATTCGTTTTTCAAATCTATTTATGGTTTTCAATGAAATTAATTACTAAAATATTATACGAAAGCATATATTTTCGTTTGTATTTCAATTGGGTTGACCTCAAAGTCTAGAAAGTGTCGTCAAATACACTATCGGTTAGACTTGAACTCAAAATATTGTTTTCAATGTTTTGGAAAATATTCAAATTGTTTGGTAATGCGAACAAAAATTGAGTGAAAATAATTTGATTGATAGTCAAATTTATAACATATTCTGAGACGATGTCCTTGACATGAATACTTGCAATCGTAGACTTGAATTCGTGCAACTCTTTCACCTGTCAGACCAGAAGTTAACTACTCTTACACTCTTTGAGTCCTCAAAAGTCAATCGAAAGCCAATACCTAACGATTTAGAATTAGTTCTTCAGTTTTTCTCTTTTCCTTATTTGTCTCTATGTTTGTTCGACACAAATAAAACTGACGCTTAAATTACAGACGTCTTTGAATACAAGTAATTCTTATTACATCGATATCTTCAATACTAATCATAACTCAAACAGTTATTCGTTTATTTTGATTTTTTTTTAGTACCAATTGTTTGAAGAATTATTTCAAATTCATTCGACAAATCCATTAGTTTTGATGGCAATGAATGCAATTTTAGACTCATTTTTGTCGCTCCCATTATATAATGTTTATATACATTATATACTATCAAATGCTAAATATTAGTCATTTTAATCCAAATGTGCTCACAATTGGATCCAAATGTTGCCATTTTATCGCTTGTAAAATACATTTTTTGCAGATAACAATGAGAGAGTGAGTGAGAGAGAGAGCGAGAGAGAGAGAGAGACCTTCAATATGTTCACTTGAAATACCCATCCCTTCGATGAATACTAAATTCATTTTCGAATATTTTTGAGGCATTGAAACGAAAGAAATTATTCTTTTTTTTTACTTTTTTTTAGTTGAAAATAGAATTTCTATGAAATTTTATTCTCATTTTGAAAAACTGATGAATTAGTTAATGATTTGACGAAAGTTGATATTTCAATAATTTCTTGTCTGAAATGACAAATTTAATCTTATTTTGATGTCGTGCTGACCACTACTGATAAACTTTATGACCACTTAATTAGATTAGAGACAAAATTGTATTGAATTTATTATTACGATATCAAAGGGTAATGTTGTGTTAGATTAGGTGATAGACAGCACCATAATGTGGTTAATAATGAAGGGATCACTTGAGATGAGGGCCATCTAAAACTCGAGAAATAGTTGATAGTTACTACTAAACTTGAAAATCGGGTTAAGTCCACTCATTAAAACCGCATCAGGTCTTGTAGTTTGAACTCAAAAATGATCTCAAATCGATTTCTCCGATGAAAACATTGCTTCGATTTCAAAGGTTTTGTATCTTGAATATATATGTATTTAAAATTCAAGTATAGCTCAGTATTTGGTTTGTGGAGAAAAGTCCGGTTGAATCGGAAAATGGTTAGTTTCTCAAATCTGTTTTGGAACAGATTCGTAATCACTCGGAATGAGGGCGACTTCAGTGAACAGTCTGGTTGAGGGGTCGCTACACTTTGCAATTATATTACTTATAACAGAACAGTCTTCGCAGGAATTCTTTCTCCGCAATACCTGTTTGCCATAAAATGTGTATCTGTTGTAATAGTGGTGTGCCTTCTATTACTTGTAGTGCTTATATTAACGATCCATTCCATCTATTCCTTGATGTTTGGGTGAACGGCCTTCCCTCCAGCCATATGGCATTTTTCACCCATAAAATACTTGTCTTTTTCTGTATTTTCTTATTGAAGTCTATGTCGAGTGAATTACAACAAACTTATGCATCACTAAGTTTTTAGCTCTTAAACCCTTACGAACCACTCATCACACACTTTAGCGCACAGATCGACAAACTGTGCAAAAGCAGACCAAAACCCCCTTAAATAACTTGGAGGTAATTCCAGTTTTAGTCTTAATTTATTCAAAAACCAATTATAGAGAATATTCCGAATCTCATGAAATTTTATTCAACGAAAATTTTAACGACTCATTAACAGAGAAATATCAGCGTATTTAACAAAGATTAACATCGTAACTTTATCTCGGTCTATATTAGCCAGTCAATCGTTTGAGTTTATTTTCTATTTGAAATCTTTTTCCAAATTTGGATATTTTGGAAAAAACATATTTGAAACGCAATATATTTTCAATGAAAACATTATCAAGGGAACTTTTTTTTATTAAATCCTCAAATTTCACGCGAGTAGAGCACAGGTATGCGCGCGCTTTCAATAATGAGTGAAGAACTAATCGAAAGTCCAATTAGTTGTCAATTGATTGTTGACAAAAAATTGATTTAATGATGGACTGTTTAAGTGGTGGACAGCCTAATTGCAAAAAATGCAAATTTAGGGAAATCTTGAAACTATGAAGTGCCAATCCCCTGATGTACTGCAACAAGAGACCTAGTAAGATTTTGGAAGACTACAAGTCTAAAATTTATAGAAATATTTAGAAAATCTTCATTATTTTCATTTAATAATCAATGCCAACCTGAAAAAGTGCTGTCCAACCCTTTTTTGGATGTCATGATTGAATAGAGTTGCATCTTAACAAGAGCCGCCTATTAAGGCTCTGAATTTATTGTAAATACTCCTTTTATAATATAGTTCTTGAATAAGATGTTTCAATAAACCACATATCTGTGCATTACTTGACTTTAGTTCGAGAATACAAATAAAAATATCCCGAATATTATAGAATTTATTGTTTATAACCCATTAATTTTGTCCGCAAATCGTTGCCTTAATTCATATATTTATTATGATTTACACATTTTAGACATCATTAGTGATTGAATCGTCAGAAAATGCTCTTATAAATGAACTAGCAATTTAGTTTACATTCATTACGATGTAGATAACCTTGTTATTTGTTATTTTAAACAATAAATTAAACATTTGTTTACTTAAACTATGTCTTAATTGATAGGATTCGAGAGACGAAAGTCCAATCTGTGATCCATCGAAACGTCTTAAATATGAAGAACCTTCGCCTTCGAGTATTTATCCGTCGTATCCGTCGTACATGTTTTCGCCGTATGGTTGGGCAGATCCTTCGCTTTTAATGTATTGGTATCCGGCGTTAGCTTCTGGTGGTAGCAATTCCTCACTATCGGCCCGACTTTCGGCATTTAAGCCCTGGCCGGCCAATGCTTTAGGAAATGGAAAGCATTTGCCTCCAAATCTAATGCAATGTATGCCTCAAGGGTTGGATCGATGTTTTCGGTCTAATAAATGCAGAGATTCTTCGCCACTCGAGAAGAGTGAGAAAATTGGGAATAAATCGTATGTCTGTCTGACTATTGAAATGTTTGAATCAAATTTCATTTTAAATTAATTGATAGTTTGAATCGATGTACTGTTGAGCCCAGCATTGGTTCGGCGCCACTCAAAACATTTGACTCTTCGATCGCATTCAACGCTCAAAAGCCATTAAAATCAAGCGATACGGAAAGGCCTTCAAAAGACAAGACTCTTTACGACGACGACTCTTTCAGTTCTAATCCCACTCTTGGCTCAGAAAACAGTAGTTTTTCGGGTAATTCAATGATATATGAAATTTGAGTATTTTTTACATTAAATTGCAATCAATTGACTCAACAGATGAAGAAAATACTTCTCTGAAGAATAAATCGGAGAAAATTTTCGCTAATTTGGAACTGATTTTAGAAGAAAACAATTTGAGTAAAGAACTGAAAGTGAAAATTATTTCAGAGGTGCAGAACATTATAAATAAGTTGTCGAGTATAGAGTCAAAGCGTCCGACGCCTCCCATCATTCATACCACTCATAAAAAGAAGATTTTAAATGAAATTCAGGACAAAAAAATCAAAGAAAGTTCAGAAATGACCTCAACTGATGGCAAGTTATGTGGAGACGTCAAGTCAAGTATGGCCTCCAGTTTAGGACAGGGAGTGTCCTCGTGCTCACCGCCGCTCATCAAAAGAGAGCCAAACTCACCGCCACTTATGGCGGATCCCAAATTGAATTGTGTTCATTGAAAATATGTCGAATTCATTGATAATTCGATTAATTTTCGAAATGCCTTTCACTCAATGATGGCATCGAATTATGGCTACAAAACGGCTCAATATTTGACGATAACCTCTATTTAGTGCCATTACTTTGGATATTAAGACAAAAAAGTTGTTTAAAAAGAATGTTTTTTGGCATAACTTTAGAGCACTGGTTAACACTGGGCTCACAATTAATGCCAATTCGATTGAACTTTCGAGTCATCGCATCAACAAAATTAAGTACAAACTAACGATTCATCGGAACTGTTATATCAAACAAATCTCAGTTCACTTTTTGTTTGATATTCAATATAAAACATTTTGAATAACTGTTTCACTATTTTCTCATCCATTCATTCAAATGTTTTCTTTGTTTGTTTATATTTTCATTCAATCGTTTAATTACTAAATAGTTATTAATTTGATTATTATTTCCAACCTATTATCCGACGCACACAACCTATCGATAGATTTCAATCACTCTTTTATCAGTTTTTGTTCATCAGTTGAGTTAATTGTTTGTTTAGGTTTGACATCGATTTTAACTTCTGTTAAATTTCAGTAAATTTTTGCAAATCGTCTTAAAATAAGTCAGAAATCTATTAAATAGCCGTCACTTCTGTCCATTATTTTACCAAATCTTTAATTTATTAAAAACTATATATTTTTGATTCTAGCGATCAATGAATTGTTAAAAAACACTATTAAATCCATAAAACTTGAGAATCAGATTTAAAAAAAAGATTGATTTGTACTAAACATCAGTTTAATAAACGCTAACACATTGTCCAACAGTTTGTCGATTGGATTTCATTCATTGTTATTGTAATCAATAACTTATAGACTATAAGTCATAAAATATGGTTCGATATATAAATATATTATAATAACGATTGTCATTATTATTATGTTTTATATAATTATTGTTGAAATCAATTCATTTGATGTCAAATATTTGCACATTTACTCAAATGCTTATTAAGTTTTGTTTAATATTTGTTTTAAAATTTTCGAGGAAAAAAAATTGAAAAAATGATTGATTGAGTGATTGAGTGCCTAAAAATCAATTTAGGATTTGTATAAATATTTGAAATTATTTTGACTTTTAAATTAAGGTTTAATGAAAAGAATTTCAATTAATAACTCATTAATGAATGAATTGTTGCAAATTTCAAATTAGTTTTAATCTTTCAAATTAGTTCAATCAGACACCGATTGAGTAAACTTATAAATTGAGTAAAGTATTAATGATTTGTAAAATTGTAAGAATTGAGTAATTTTCACGTTAGAGACAATACAACTGTTCCTCAATTTTGTTGGCTTTAGGCTCTTGAGTGCGAGGTATACAACAGAATCGCTTTGAGTTGAGTTTAGTCTAATTTTGAATTAAATCGCTGCTCAAAAGCCTAACATTAAAACAGAAGTCATTTGCATGTAATCTATAAAAGCAAATATGAGTTGACATTCAATTTAATATTCCATCAAATTTTAAATCACTTTTTTAATGGCAATAAAACTAATATTGAAATCATTTGATTCGATTGATTTGATTGCCCGGTGATAGACATGTCATGTTTGGCACAACTATTGATTTAATAGTCATCTTTCACAATATTTTATGAATTTTTACACCGAATCAAATGATTTTCAATATATTTCCCAAAATTACTTTCATTTGAGTATTCATTGATTTTTAAAATTTATTTTTACTATTAATTTATTATTATTTACACCTCTTTTTGAATTAAATCGAATGGATTCTCATTTCATTGAAGAGATTCAAACATTTTTTGATGCATTTAATTAATGTTTAATCGATTTATGGCTATATTTTGTATAATTAATTGATTTCAATGTTTTTTTTCGGGTAATTTTTATCCGACAAATCGTTCCGATTATTATTTCGTTTAAACGCCATAACTATTATTCAGAGCTAATAATATATGAATATATTTCGATATGACTTTTCATTTGATTATATACTTTATAAATCTTTTGCATAAATTGTAAATTATATCAAATCATTGATTGAATTCTGCATTTTTCCAAATAAACTCATTTCAAAACCTTATTTATTCAATCGAATTATTTTTAGCTTCAACTTAGGAGAAAGGTAACTTACTTGTCAGTATAACTCAATATAAGACTAGGTTCTGCCAATGTGACCAAGACAGGAAATCTTAAAGTAACTTTTGTTTCAACGATTTGCTCCTCGACTTCAGGAGAAGGTTAGTTATAAATTGGGTTTCAGTCGAAAAAAGAATGATTTTACTGTTTTACTCACTAAATGTAATTCATTTATTTCGAGTAAATCCTCAAATTCTTCCAAATAAGGTTCAAATCCAGTTTTGGTGGCAAAATACTCTGTTGCGGGTAAATATTTCAGTAGTGGCATTTTAGACTGACCCCACCCCCTGGCGAACCCTAGTTTAAACCATGGGTCAGCAAGAGGGCTCAGTCCAAATACACCTGATTTTTGAGCGCTCAGTTTGGACCCCTAACCTAAAAATTGTCGCCTGAGTCAAGCAATTTCATCGAAAATGGCTGTCGAAACTGATTTTAAACCGAATTTAGGACAATTAAAACTAAGTTAGGCCGAAATAACCGGATTTAAACTGGTTTTATCCCAAAAACGGCCATTTCCTCGGGCGAAAAACCATCCCTAGGTTATGACCAAAAATTTGTGAAAAATAACCCCCTAACCCTCCCCCTATACTCGAGTAACTTGCTGATCTTTGTTTTAAACAAATGTTAGTACACTCCACTGTCATCATAACCAACACGGTTGGTCAACACAATCTGTTGATTATAGAGGAATGTTGATTATAAGCGACAATTTTTAATATTAATGTCTATTGAAGTGGATTTGAAAGTTGTTTATTATAAAAGTTTATTAAAGAAAGTTGATTATATAGGATGTTGATTATAATGGCAGTTGAGTGTATTCATCATTGATACCACTGGTATAATACTAGAATAATTGATACCGGGCTCTTGTAAGTAATTAATTGAGCAAGCTTAACTACATTGAGTGTTTGCGCGCTATTTTAAATTTCAAACTTATTTTTACAAAATTGATTCATTAAATGATTAGTTATTTAGAGAAAATGGATTCAATTAATACTACAGAAAATGACTCCAATTATAATACAAATGATTTAATAACAGACATCAAAAGCAGTTCTAATGCAGATCTGGTGACAAAAAACGACAATTTTTTGCTAATTATTGTAATACTGATATTGGTTTGTATTTTCATAACAATATTTGTCGGCATTTTGTGTTTCTTTTGTCGCAAACGAAACCGAAGAGAAATGAAAAGATCTAATTCTAAGAGCAATTCTTATCGCACTGAACAGAATGCCTCCAAAGATGATAAGTCGGACAGCAGTGAAAAAATATCGAAGAAATCGGAGTCAGTGGACAGCATTCATCTTAAAATTCCAAACGTAAGGACTGTTCCAGAATTCTTACAAACGAAATACACCAACACTTCTACCACTTCTACCGATTGATACTCTGTTTAATACATCGATTATTTTATATCAAATAAATAAAATTCATTTAAAATAATAATTATTTAGAATTGTTTTCAAATATTTGGACTGAGACTGAGACTGAGCAAGGTTGTTTCTATCATCACTTATTCTGAATGAGAGTTGAGTTATAATTATAAATACAAACAACAATTGAATAAATCAATTGAATTATAGGATAATTCGTGGCATTAATGAGAAAATATGGGTAAAGTCGGAGAAAAGGAACCAATGATTAAACAATAGAATAATTTAATCGATAATTTTTATTATGTATTAATGAGCGTCAGTTCCCATACAGACATACAAATAGTTCTAAATAAAGAATAATTCAGTTAAAAAGAGGAAAATACAGAAACAATTGAATCGCATTTAAATTAATTTTGAAGCGATTGTAAAGGAAGTCAACCACTGAATTGAGTGGCAAAACAACTCTTTATAATTAATTGTAAATTATTTTATAAATATTTTATTACAAAGCATTCATTCATTCAGATGACAACTTTCAATATATATATATATATTTATTATTTATAATATATTTATAATTAATTTAAATATCAATTCAGTGTTGATTTCGCGTCAGTTTATTATAATATTATAATTCAACTCAACTGTTGGTGTCGTTGTCGTCATCGTCCTCTTCGTTTTCTTGGAGCCAGGTCAAAAAACTTGTTACACTTTTGACAGACACTGCCTTTCCGGGGCGGCTATTATCAGACTTTTCCCACTGAAGGAACGCGTCCTGTGATATGACTCCACTGTCATAAAAAACTTGGAATAATTTGTGGAGAAGTCCTGTTTTGGCCACAAAGAAGACATTTATTGAAATTGGAAAACAAAAGATTACTTGAATAGGACTAACCGGACGGGTGCTGCATGTCGTCCATCAACTCTTGTAAGGCAATCAGCGCCTGTAGTTCTCTTTCGGCGTCTCCGCCTAAAAATTTTGAGAGAAGAGGACACGCCGTTTGCAGAGTATTCTTCTCAAAACTATACGAAAATTTGTCGTCAGAGGCTTCCGTCGGCGCTAACAGATAAACACATATTAGATAAGAAGACAGTGGGAGTGGGGGAGGGCTTACCAATTATAGAGCCACTGATGACAGCCGTAAATAAGGCACTCGTGAACTTATGATCACTTGTTTGGGAGGCATTCAAATGTTTCTGAAATACAAACTTATATCAGATTCTAATCAACGAAATGATTGTAAGTATTCTCACAGATATATAGTTCTGTATTTCATCGTTTGATTTCTTTTGTCGGACCAGATCTTCGACCTCTTTCTTAAACAACTGATAGTTTTGATCGCTATTCGAACACTTATTCGACAGTTTTAATGTGAATTCAACGCTCTTTAAAACAAATGTTTCGAATAAGAGTTTATTCAAATAATATCAGAAAACTTACATTTTTTTTGACAAAGTCTTCGATGTTTTGTTCAGAACCTAAAAATTCACTCCAATTAAGGTCTGAATTAAACCACAATTCGTTTGCCTTTTCTTCGTTCTGTTTATATAACAATATTAATAATTAAAATAATAATAAAAATGATTTAAATTACAGTTAAATGGGAGACAGCGATGAAAATCTTGGCCACAAATAGCGATCGTTTGTCTTCGTTACACATTTTAATTAAGTCTAATATAAATTTTTTCCTATTTTGAGTTAAATTAATAAAAATAGGGGCCAACACCTCAGCGGTGTAGTCCCACATCTTGGGAATATCGATAACCAATTCTTCTGCCATTTCAAGGATTAAATGTAACCTTAGATCCAATCAAACAAATTAAAGCAAATACTAGTAATGGAGTGAAGACTAACCCTTTGTAGAAGTGATCGAATTTAATGACATTTTTGGCAATTAAGTGATCGATAAGTTTGCCGATTGCGAAGTGTTGTGTATGACTAGAGGTCTCCAAAGCGAACTCCACTGCTGTGCTCACATATATGTGGGCATTAGACTCATTGCATATATTGGTCACATCATAAACCGGTTCCGAAAGATTCTTGACATTAAGGTATTCCTTTATCGATTCAATAGCCTTATGTTTCAACTCTTCTTCGGTAATATTTCCCTTCAATTGACTGACTTCCGAATCAGGGGTTTCGCGGCGCATCGAACTATTCCTACTATTGGGAGCACTGGCCTCTCGACTTCCACCTCGACTACTGTTACGGGACATCATATTTGGATATATAGGAGTGGACTCTGACGGAGATTGTCTTTGATTGGAGAAACTTCGCGCCAAATTAATGGCGTCCTCGCGATCACCCCTTTGGGAACGTCCGCCGCGACCCGACTGATAACCGTGTTGTTGATTAGAACGGCCTTTACTCGAGTCTCGCGAAGCAATAGATCTGAAATGTTATTCAATTAAAAACATATTAAAATAATATTCAATCGAACAATACTTCGATGATTTTCGGTCGCTATCGAGAGCTGTAAACCTATTGATTGCTTTGTCATCATTTGATTGCAATCTTTGTTGAGATTGTTGAGCACCGCCTAGACTTCCCTTTAACCACGAACCGGATTGTGGCCCCAATTGCACTGTTTCGTGATTTTGTTGTTGCTGTCAATCAATTCAAAGCCGTTTATAAGAAAATTGATTTGTTTTTAACATTTCAATCAATTGATTGATAATTAAATTCAGAGCAAAAAATGTCGTCAAAAAACTTAAGACAGGGATAACAAAGTTCATCACTTTCTATAAAAGTAAGGTATAAGTAAAGTGGAGACTGACCTGTGAGCGAATCACTCCCCAATCGATATTAGGTTGCGATGCATTTTGACTCTTTCTGCCGCTGACTGTTGTCCACTGATTATTATTATCAGAGGACTCGTTTCCCATTCGGCCTCCTTTTTCAACAAATTAAGCAAATATTTGATATTTTCTTTATTTATGGCAAAAATACTGACCCTTTTGTTTACGTTCTCTTTCTTCGTTCTTCCTGTTAAGGGTGTGCTGATGGAGTTCACGGGCCGACTGTTCGTCCTCTTTCTGAGCCTCCATATGTATTTCATCGATCATTTTTGGCAAATTTTCATCTCTGCGAGCTTTCCATCCATTGTTTCTCATATCTATGATATCCCTTAACATAAACCTAACCCTCGCTGACGTTCCCTTAACTTTAGACTCTTTTTGTTCAGCAATTTTCTCCATTTGATAGAAGAACTGTTTGAGAACCAGTTGTTGTCTTTCATTTCCATTCTCTGCGGCTTCGGTTTCTATTTGTTCACCAATTGTTCTGAAGAGAGCGCACAGACATTCGAGCGACTCGTCGTCGGCATCTTTGATGAGTCCGTGCATGCACTGGACCATTATGTTTGCCTTCAACATTTTCAGTTTATAAAGTTCTCCGATCAGTTTAATATTTCCGAGACTTCGTTTTCGTGCTCTTCTCATGTCTTCATCGAGTATTTCTTTCATCATTTTCTTCTTTTGCGGATCCGCACAGTTTTCTATCTCTTCCTGGCGTTCCTTCAAATCTGTAATCGAGGCATAGATTTCTGTTTCGAATTCCTTTTGACATTTTTGAATCAATAGTTTATGAAACTTCACTTCTTCTACATTATTGTCGTCTTTACTTATCGTCACTTTGAACTCTTGCGACAAATTTTTGCACAGATTTGCATATTGGAGACAAAATGCCGGCTCATCGACAGCTTTCTCGAACACGAGGTCCAGCACTCGTCTGAGTCTGTCCTCTGTGTTTATTTTCATTGTCTTAATTTGTTTGATGAGATCTAGGTACTTCTGTGGCGTCAGTTTATTTAAAACTCCTCTAATTTTTTTGAGCAATTCTTGAGTTTCCTTTTCTTCGGGATCGTCGGTAGTCGGCGCCAACTTTGACGGTTTCCAAGCGTTGTCCGTCGTATGCAGTTTCACGTCTTTAGTTAGTGACGCAGACGTTATAATCTTACGCACTTTCTCCTGTCTTCCCGGCTGATAAGAGGACTGGTGACGAGTGATTTGAGGCTATCATACAAACAAATCACAAATAATGCCAAACATTAAAATAAACAACAAATCATACCATAAGTCCGCGACCCCTGAAGTCGTTGCCACGAGTAGCGAAATTGGGCATAAAGAGACCCGCAGTCTGTTCCTCATAACTATGACCGCCAATCGATTCCTATTTCAAAGGATGAATCAGTGATTAAAACCATCAAAAAAAAATCATATCAAACGAATAGTATTTAAACCGAAAACAATAATCAGTTCAATTGAAAGAGAAAGGGATGACTCTTCTCTTAAACCGATTGATTGATATTGTTTTGAGTGAATGCAATCAGAAACGAGGAATTTTGTCTACAGGATTGGTCAGACAGGGATAACTTTCATCATTTGCATTCAATTAACATTTTATCCAAACATTACTCACTTTGCGAATGATTTCTTGATTTTTGCCGATTTGAAGACTTTGAGGCATTTTGAGAGAACTCTCCGACTTTTTCATAACAGCAAAGAGAAAATCTCTGTCGTAATGTTTTTTGCCGTCGGGATTAAGTGGAGTCCACTGGTCGTCTTTGTAAGGCAAGTCTGGAAGTATTGTTTTGGCGTTAGGTATGACGGACTCAATTTCGAGCGGTTCGCCACAAATTTCATTATTCTTTATTTCATTGATTCGATTATTTTCGTTATCCTTCTCTTCCGAATGATTTTCACTCAATTTATTCAAAATAATATCATTTTTAGCCAATTTATCAACGCTTTCAGTGGAAAGGCTTGAGTTAATCACAGGGGATGACCGATCACTTGGCAATTGAGGCTCCAAATTCTCGACAACAGTCACCGAATTGTCCGTCACATCAGAATTAGTGTCGATCTTATTATCGACCAATTCTTCAGAATTTCTATTATTGTCTTCTTTTAATATCATTTCTTTTTTGCAAATATTAATAATATTATTATTAATCTTTTGAGTCGAATGTTCTTTGAGTTGAATTAAGAAAAAAAAGTGAAAATATATTAATTAAAATCAAAATATATTTGAAGATATTATAAGAGATAAGTAAAAAGATGGCAACAAATTAATGATAGGAAATGTGTAAAACGTTGCGCATATGTTAAGACATTTTTGATAAGATATTTATTAATAAATGGAATCTCAATACGACTCTAATTCTCGACCAAAAGGCAAACCTGAGTTAGTTTTGATGCGAGTTTTTCTTCTATTAGGTCTTTGCTGATGACAAGCCTTCGGTGGTTTAGTAGGAAAACTCGCCATCACTGATATGGCTTAAGGCAAATGTGTTGAACACATTCACTACTAACTGTTTAATACATTTTCATAGACTCATCACAAATATAACTGATTAGGAGAGCAATTGAATGCAATGCTCGGGAACTACAGTCCTATTAGTGGAATGAGTGGAACCCAAAAAGTTACTAAATATAGTAATACTAATTACGTCAACACATGTCAAGAGTAGTAAAAATTGAAACTTAGAGTCAACTCAAGACATGTTTAAACCATAATAACCTGAATATATTGCAAAATACAAACCGATTGGAATCGTTTCCTCTTTCTCTTCGACAGATTCATTGCAGGAGTCAGTGATGTCTCCGTTTTCATTGATTTCTTCACTGGAATTGGTTTCGCTATTAATTTGACTGAAATTCATTTCATTTTGAGCCCAATTTTTATTTAAAAGTTTTGCGTCGGTTTGAGAGTCACTATTCGGAGCACTATTTGGAGCACTATTTGGGGCACTATTTGTTGAATTTGTATTAATCACTAAACTGTTCTCTTCTGTAGAGTTGTCACAAATATCACTAATTTTATCGTTTGTTTCACTAATCAATTCATTTAAAGGTGTCATTTCACTAATAGCTACCGATTCCTCGGCCTCTGGTCGGGAACTCAAGTTTGAAGTAACAGAAACATCACTTTCACTGACATTAGGACTGGTCGTGTAGCGATTGATCGGCTCTGTGGCCGCGACGGCTACTTTGGTCGCGAACTCTATCCCAATGCTGTTCACGTCATTTGAACTCGACTTTGGAGGTGACTGTAATTTCAATTAATTTTAATTAAAATTCTTAGGGAATGAGTGGCAGTAATACCGGTATCACAGCATTGGATTGATTGGAAGCTCCGGAAAATGACTCATTGCTTCGATTGATAGCAGCGTTGCTTTTTGGCTGATTTGCCAACTCCTCGATATTCAATGTTTTGCCACTATTGGGATCCGTTAGAATCGCCAAATGTTTCTTTCGCGGCGCCACAACTTTTGATGGCATTGGCGTCGTCTCATTCACTTCATTAGTAGTGGGAGCCACCATTTGAGGCTGTGCTGTTTGGATAACGGCTTGACTGGAGACCGGGGGTCCTCTGTTCTGATGCATCTGTGATGGAATCATCTGAGCCGACGTCTGAGCGTGAGTCTGGTAATGGTGTGGCTGATAAACTGATTACAAGACTGGTTAGCACTCAATTTAACTGCAAATCTAGGGAATACATACCAGACATACCATAAGCCGGGTATGTTGGTTGTGGGGCAGCGAAAGGTTGTTGTTGAGCCGCAAATATGGGGTAATAGGTCCCCACCTGAGCCTGCATTGGTCTCGTCTGATGGGAATACGGCTTAATTGGGAAAATTGAGAACCAATTAAAGTACTGTTCAACAGGTGCTGTAGTAATGACGCCAACACTTACCGCATGTGTCATATGCTGTGCATTGAATATCTGGTTCTGAAATTGTATTTGTGTCTGAACATTGGTCGGCGCCACAAAGTAGTGCTGATGAGTCTGGTGCGACATATTTTGAGGCACTCCTTGATGGACACCCTGTGGGATATTATTTGTAGGCACGGGATTGTGAGTTCTCTGGTTAGGCTGTAATAACGGCCTTTGCTGCTGAGGCCGAGGCTGGTGGTGCTGTTGATGGAAAGCCTGCTGTCCAAAACGTGGTCCTGACGTTTGTAGTACTGTTTGGGGTATGACTTGCATCTGATTATTGCCGGTATTAGCAACGCCTGCGTTTGTCATTTGGGCGCCGCCCGGATTCACATTCCCTGACACCTGAGACGCCATATTTGGCTGTTGAGCGATAACCACCTGTTGAACGGTGTTTGCGGTCGGATGAGACTTAGGGATCACTCCCTCATGACTCGGGTGTACCTGTGATGGAATTCCCTGTCTGGCCGCCTATCATAGCATACATTCAATGATTATAGTGTTGATAAATAAGAGTTAACTTACGCTGGAATAGGAAATTCGGTGATTTTCGACGGGTGCCGATCCTCTCGTGTTTAGACTGAAAAGCATTTCAATTCTATTAATCGATAATTAATTACATTTTCATTCATTGTTTTGAAACGATTTTAAAAATCAGTCAAAAGTTAGCCAAAAATCATAACATAAGTGAAGAAATAGTTGTGAAATACGTGAGCAGAGAATACCAGCGCCACAAGAGGTCATAAACCCCGGTTTGGTAGTGATTGGTAGCATTGACCGCAAACTTGAAGATCCAGCAAAAGGTAAGACATTCAACATATAGTCGACACACAATCAAGAGATATGAGTGATATGAATGGGAACAACAGCACAACAACACTGTCTAACGGTTTAACACACATTTGCAGAATCAACACAACAACCAAATCATCGATATTTCAAACATTTTTCATTTCTAATTCAAAAACAGGAAATTTTTTACTTTAAATATTTGTTGCGTTATATCCAAAAGCGTTAGACAATTGTCTCGATTCCAATCAATTACAGATCTAATAAATATTTAAATATATTTTCTCAACATTTAAATCATTGCAAACATATTGAATACATTTGACTCTTAACGCAAAGCAACTGATTATTCAATAATCAATTAATTAATAGTATATAGAAATTCAATTTTAATGTTTACTTTAATTATAATTAAAGATCCGGTGCTCTGAGATGAGTGCAAATATCTCATGAAAAGAGCAGTCAAATGAAAAAGCATGCAATCAATGCAATTGGAATCGTTTGGATTGGAATGTGGTTTGAAATGCAATCAATTGGACTCCAGTTTGTCACTAATGGGCGAATACCTTACACATAGAATTGGGTCACTTTTAAGCCCTTCTCTCTCTCTCTCTCTCTCTCTGATATGCATTTTTTGTTAACTCATTTTGTTTACGAAATACTCAAACATTTTGCCGAAAATCGACTTCATTTGAATGAAAATTGTTAAGGCAGTCAAAAATAAGAAACAGTTGACTCTTGTTGTGAGTGATAGAAGACAATTGATGTCAACTTTTGATAAAATGAGAAAAATTAGTCTTAACAGAAGCGGTCCTCCATTTGCCTGAACAAAGTTCAAATGAATTTGAGTGAGATTTGCAACTATTTCTCACATTTTGTTAATTTGGTTTCAATTGTTAGTATTTGTGTGAAAATAGGAAATCAATAATTGATTAGTGAATACAAAAATAATCAAATAAACTAATGAGTAATCTCTGGGATTAGTTGAACCACGAGTTGTATGTCATGTGTTTGACATTTAATCCAATATTAAGATATTTCAATGGATTAAAGGTTAAAATGATATCAATGATGACCACAAAGCGAGTCAAATGACTTGCGATTGACCTCAAATGTCCGAAATAAATGCAAACATGGATTGAAAAGTGGGCCAAATGTGCGTTGAATACAATCAGCCAATCAAATGACTGATCGATTGCTAGACTATTAGTGAACACAATTAAAGAGAAAATAAATATTATTTAGTATTTACTCGAAAACTAATTAAACGATTGGTTTGACATTAAATGACATGAATTTGGAAATACCGGCGATTAGAGCAGAGAAGAGTCTGATAGGAGACAATGTTTCACATGTTGTAGTGTTGGCGCAGAGATTGTGCAATACTATAGTGACTATAGACTAGGGTTTACTCTTCAATGCATTGACGACACACACCGACAGACATTCACCCAATTCTCAGTCAACAAACAAATCATTTATTATAAACCAATTGAAACCTAATTAACAATTAAATCAAATCATTGCAAATGTTTTCAAACAGACATAACATTAGATAAGATCACAACTTTGATAACACAATAAGACATAATTAGAACCACTCGAGTGACAGATATATGGATTAGACATTTGTTAATTGGTTGACAAACCTTTGATGTCCTCTCTGTATGTTTTGTTGGTTCTTATACTTGTGATTATTCACCACATTAGACATGTCGGGCACCGATTGTGGAAATGGTTAGACCAGAGGTGAAGATTGGTTGCAGCGCTTCCGACTCACAGAAAAGACCATTTGATCCAAAGTTTAGTGTTTTGACGACAATTGCATTAAGTTATCGACGATTTCAGTAATGATGTATCGATTGATCGACAATTCAAATCAAATTACTTTTTATTCTTAATGTAAATAGTCTTCACTTGTCGTTCACGTGAATATCAATTGATTATCATTTGTGCCATCAATTGGTCACCGATTCAATCAAAAAATACCACTTCAGGCCTAAAATAAGTTATAAATTGATTTAAACTCTTTTTAATTGTTTCTAAAAGTGTTTGATATTTAATAAAAAGCTTATATTTAAAGAATTGGTTGAAAAATGTGTTCACTTGAGTCAGTGTACAAATGGAAGTCTTATAAATGGCTACCAATCTATACATCAAACACAACACAAACGCACATTACATGCATTACATATACGACACTCCACTCACTCGCTATCGGTTTCTATGCAAACACACACACAGTGTTCACAGTTTGCAAAACACATCACCTAATGTCCAAAAACATAGTACTCACGAGCGGTGAGAGAACCTATTAGTGCCAAATTACATACTTTGGGGTTCTATTCATTTCTCTTAAATATTATGTATTTTGTGAAACTAGTCTTCACTGACAGCCATTGATTGGCGCCGATTGAGTCGATTGAATATTATTGGAACGTATTATATGTTTCAATTGTGGCCGAAATCAGTTTATTCTTTAAGTATTGTCTTCATTAGTGTTCTCTTTTTATTCTTGTCTTTATTTAAAACTAATTCATCAAATTTTACCACAAAATTGTCTCCAAGTTATTAGTGTCGTACAAATTATATGCATTTTGTTGAGAATATTCCGGATATGACGTCATGTGAGACATTGAGCCCTCTTTTATTGCATTCGTAAAATACGACAACAGATTGAAGGCATAAAAGGCTCCAAAATTTGATATCAATTATATTGAGACTCGAGTCTAATTCAATGATTAAAATGTAAACATTTTTACTCTTTTTATTGATTCAATTGAATTAATTTTGTAAAAACATTGATTACAAGTCAAACCATTAATACGATCCGACAAAAAGTTAGACATAAGACAGTAGTAGCAGAAGACATGTCTGCAACCGATTTCATGTCCATTGATCGGCCATTCGTTACAAATGCCACACATTTTCAGGTCATTTGAGTTTCTTTGTTCAGCATTTGAGAGATTTTTATGAGTCGGGCGGAAGAGAAATGTCCGCAAAAAATGGTTTAATGTATTTCTGATGCGATAGAAGTTAATTAACGGCAAAATGAAAGTCAGAAACTCTGCAAAACTATTCCAAAGCAGTTCTCTCGTCATTATCTCCACATATATTTCACTAATATTTGTCTTTTGGTTGATTGACTTCAAACCGATTCCCATTTTACATACTCTTTCCCAAAGTGAACGGTATTTCCCAAAATACAAAAAGAGTAAAGAATTTATAAAATCAAGTGTTTTATAAACGTTTTCGACTAATTCGAGACAACTCCTAATGCTTTCACTTTTTGTCATACAATTGATTCTCTCTTTAACCCAAGGTATCAATATTTGAGTCAAAACATAGCAAAGGGTTTGAGTTGAATTCAAGCCGTGTTTTATACAATCGTTTTCACTCAGATCATAGAATTTCAATCCAAGTAATGACTGTCCGATAGATATACCGTTTGTGTTGATTGTGTTGAACCAAACATAACATTTGATTACTGCCAACAATTCTGGTCTCAAATCTCTTAGTTTTTCGATCTGTGAGTAAATGTTAAGTCAGTCTAAGAATTGTTTGTCGATAACTAAAATCACCTCAATTTCACTCAGTTTTGACTGAATAACGGAAAACAATTCGTTGTCCAATAGTTTTGAGTCAAACTATTCAATCAAATAATTAGTTTTTAAAAGAGTGAAATCAAATCAAAACCTGAGAGACTCTCAAACAATAAATTTGTTGAATTGAGTCAATATTATTATCCATTGTTTGCTCGTTAGTTAATTCCAATCAAATATGCAAATGAATGCCATCAGTGGTCTACCATGGTCTTATTATTACGTAGGTTACGCCGTAATAAATACGGTAACACCAGATTGTCGTTAAACCCAGAAAAAATGAAAATATTGTTATCCAGTTCAATGTTATCCACCAATAGATGTCGACAATAATATTGAATTTTGTGATTATTACAAAACAATGTATCAATAATCTTGATTTTCATTCCCCTATAATGAATATTTGACCCTGTCACACTCCCAAACTAATTTTTGTCCTTTCAATCCACAATTTATCAAGTTTTTTCCGAAAATTAAGCTGGTCAATTGATAATTGAAGCCAAAATTGATACTTTAATGTTTAAAAGTGAGCTATTATTTTGAGTTTGATTCCTAAATAGAAACGGTATATAATG